>JAVSBS010014910.1:0-14434 GCA_033124195.1 Coracias cyanogaster | reverse complement strand
ACGGGAAGGGAGGGGAAGGGAAGGGGGGCCCCCACGGCCCAGCATGGCCGAGCCAGAGCACTAGCCAAGAGTCGGCAGCTTTGTTCCAGGTGCCGGCTCCCTTTTTTTCATTAGGCTAATGGGATGCGGATGCATTATTCCATTCCACATGCTGCTAATGAACCACTCAGGCCAGTGCATTTGCATTAATGTGCAAAGCACTGGAGGAGGGTGGAGTGGCTGCATCTGGCCAAGGCTGACCTTCCCTGCGCCGCCCAGCCCGGCCCCCCCGGCATGCGGCCCCGCAGCCCCCCGAGCCTCGCCGGACCCTTGATCTCCCCGGGACGGCTCCGACACACATTCCAGGACACATTAACCAGCCCCGAGCAAGCCCCAGCTCGGCCACCCCAAGCTCGCTGCCCGCGTTGTCCTCTTGCCCGCGCCGTGCCTGGCCAGCTCTCCCCCTCCCCAAATGGATCCTGGTGCCCCCCCAGCCAGCACCCAGCTCTGCCCCCCAGCCTTGGCACCCCCCAAGCAGAGGGGATCACAGCATCTCTCCCGCGCACCCCATCGCTCGCCAAAAAGCCATCATGTCTTGCGAGAAAACCCACTCGGCATGTCCTCCCTCCCCAGTTATTTTTCCTGGGACCTCCCAGCACCACTCCAAAGCTTCCCCCCAGCACCCCAGGGGAGCGCGGGGCCGTCTCCCAGCCCCCCCAAGTGCTGGCAAGCAGCGCCGGGCGCGGGCGTCATCGGAGCCCTTGGGTTGTTTGTTACGGCTCCCAACTGCCTCTGTCCCCGGAGAGGTTTCGAAGGCGAGTGACCCACGAACTGGAATGCGCAAAGCCTCCAGCAAACAGAGCCAGCTGCCTGTGCCCGCGCAGGGGGGGTGGTGAGGGGAGAGCAGCCGGCCCCATGGCATGGCACGGCATGGCATGGCACGGCACAGCACAGCTCGCCACTGCTCCGTGCATGCGGATGCGCAGCCCCGACACAGATGCTCGACCTCGACATGGATGCACGACCCCAACACCTTCTCCCAGGGCGGGCAGACACACAGCTGGGGTCCGTTGAGAGCAGCCCACTGGCCTCTTTGTGTCCGGGCATTGTGACTGGTCCCCAAAACCTTGTGTCCCCCTTCCCAGCCCCCTCCCAGGCCGTTTTTTGGCAGCACGTGGCCTCCCAGCACAGTGCTGGGCTGCGGGAGAGCTGTACTGGTGATGCTTCACCCCTCGCCCAGCCACAAGACATGAATCCTTGGGTGGCCAAAGGGCCCCTAGGACAAGGGACAGCACAGTGGCAGCAGCAGGCCACCACTGTGGCCGGTGCCACCATCCCCAGGTGCCGGGAGGGGTCCCAACCGGTGGCACTGGGGACAAGGACGGCCCTGGCTGCCCTGGGGGGCACGGTGGGGTCTGAGGTGGCTCCATGCCCGGCGAGCGTGCGAAGCCCCTGCGCCCAAGCGCGCACACGCGGGTGTCTGGGTTTGTCACAGCCTGGTGAGCAAGTTAATCTCAGGCTCCCTGACACGTGGAATAAAATCGCGATCCCGTAATGGAATTCATTCGTCTTCCTGTCCAGGCAGAGAACAAGCCCCCCACCGCCCGCCGGGGCCGAGGCTGGGCCAGGGCAAAGCAGCCAGTGGGCCAGCACCCAGCCGGGGGGGCCCTGCCTGCACCCACCCTCCAACGGGACCCGGCTGGCACAGGAGGGACATTCCCAAGAGCTCCTGCCCAGGGATGAGCTGGGTGCTGCCATGTGTCTCCTCCCCAGGGGACCTCAGCCACGTCCACGGGGGTACCTGGGGTCACCAAGGCAGGTTGAACACCCCCACCCAGGGCAATCTGGGGTCTTGCCGTGCTGGATGGCAGCACTCACAATGCGGGGAAAGGGAAACTGAGGCATGAAGAGGACAGGGGAAAATGTTCCTCTGTCCCCATGATGTCCCCACAGGTCCTTGGCTAGAGCTGGCAGTGATGGGACCTTGCAGGGATGGCACCATTTGGGGCACCCACCGGGGAGCCTGGCATATCCCCAGGGACCAGCTCACCCGCAGCGTGTGGCCCCGGCCAATGCCATGGGTGTAAGCAACAGAGAAAAGCCTTTGTGAGGAGCCTGAGCAGGGCAAGGAGGCCGCGGGGCTGCCACGCTGCTTTGTGCCTCAGTTTCCCTCCAGCACCCATGGCAAGGCCACCCCCAGGTGGGAAAGCGGCCCCATGGCCAGGGCACAGGGAGGAGGAGGAGGAGAAGGAGGAGGGCTGCTCCTTGCCGGGCACACAAAGCCCCTTTCATAGGGGCTGAGTTTGGATTTCCTCCACAGCCCAGCACCTCGCTGCCTCCTGCCCTGCCAGAAACGCTGTGGTTGGAGCTGGGGGCTGGCGGGTTGGACGCTTGAGGGGGGCACACGGACCTTCGGATGGCTCCATCCCTTGCCCCAGCCCTTGCCCCGACCATCCCCGTGATTCTCCCCTCCTGTCAGCTTTTAATTATACCCCTAATAAAAGGCGCTTTGCAGGGAAACAGGAGCTTTGTTGCTCAGGAGCTCATCTGCTCCCGCTGCTCCTTCCCCGCTTTAAACCGTAATCCTCAGCTGGGGACACTGCAATTAGCCACCGCGGAGCCGGGCACCGTGTCACGGAGGATTAGGGCTCCCTTCGGTGGGGAGCTGGGGGACCCGGCCCCGGAGCAGGTCGATGGCTCAGTGCAGGATGGGCTGTCCCTCCCCTGCAGTCCCCAAAGGAGGGGGACGAGCCTAAGGACTCCCCCAGACAGGCAGCCCCCAGCCCACCTCCTCCGGGGTACCCACAGGTATGCATCGCATCAGTGCTACTGGGTCATTTTTGGGGTGCACGGGAGCCACGGACCCTCCACCGGCCCGCCCCCCGCGTGCAGACAGACCTAAGAAGGGCTTCCCAGGGGTCTGGTGGCTTTGTATGATGTGACTACAAGGACAAAAATAGAGCTGGGAGGACCGACACAAGCCTCAGCCCACATCCCCCACATCCCCACCCACCTGCCCAGCTCCAGCGCCTGCCCCCAGCCAGGGCCCTGCGTCCCCAGGAGGGGAAACTGAGGCACGGGGCACCAGGTGCCCGTGACGCACATCCCGCAGCAGCGTTGCCACCACGTCCGCGCACGCCGGCGACAGCCCTCAGCCCTCTCCCCAGGTACGATGCTCTGCCGTAAAATCACGCAGGAGCTGCCAGCCCCCCCAGTCTCTGGCGGATGAAGACAACGGGGCCACGAGGGCTTCAAGAGCCACCGAGCTGGTGGGGACCATCCAGCTCCAGCTTGGTGATGGTGACGTGGGGCCCTCGTGCACAGTGCAACGGTCACAGCAAAGGGGCAGCAGACGTGGGGTCACTCGGCCCCTAAAAACCCCCGAAAGGCGCCCGCGCATCGCTCCCGGGTGCCAATCAGCCTCTTCTTGGGGAGACGAGCGGGGAGCGCAGGCGCTCGTTAGCAGCCGCTCATTAAGAGCCCTCCGGGAGGAGGAAGGTATCCGGGGCACCTGCACCTCCAATTAATGAGCTGCAGCACCATTAAATGCTGGAGGGGACCATGGGCTGCTGGTGAGGGGGGCTGACCCCCACCCAAACCACGGTGTGGGTCCCCAATGCCGGCGTGGCTGGAGGAAAGGGAGGGATGCAGGGAGTTGAGTCATGGTGACAACTGCAGGCAGCGGCGGTGGCAGGGCTGGGTGGCAGCTGCTGCCAGGAACGCCCAAAGCTCCCCCCCCAGCCCCAGCACCCCCCCTTCCCCATGCCTGCACCCATGGGTGCTGTACAGAGAGGTGACGGCGGCCAGCGCTGCGTAGAGGTGCCACGCACCGGAGGTGTGACAGGACCCCTGGCTCCTTGGGGTCGAGACCTTCCCACCATGGGTGCCCCCGAGCTGGGAAGGGGGTCCCAGATGTCTTGCCCCCAGGGACCTCGCCCAGAGCTCCCAGTCTGACCATTAACGCACAGCTTCATGCAGCCGCTTAGAGGGGAGCCAGGCGTGTGCGTGCCCCCCGGGACACGGCCGATCCCATGACGCCCACCCATAGGACACCTGGGTCCCCAGGCCCGACTGCCGCGGCCCCCCACCCTCTCACGCACCCACCCCGCGTGGGGCTCTCCCTCGTTAATGTTTACTCGGGTTCGTTAGTGCCAGCGCATCGCCATGGCAACCGTGCAAGCTGCGCGCCGCCATCGGCGCCACCGCCACCAGGCGTGGGGACGTCCCCGCACGTGGGGTCACCGCGGGCACCCACCGCCACCCACCCCCCAACCCCCCCCCAGACCCACACCGGCCATCTAGGGCTGGGGGGACAACATGGGGACCAAAGCGGACTGTGGGGGGACACTGGGATTTGCCTCCTTCCCACTCTCCTTCCCACCAGGATGGCATGGCTTGATGGCACCCGAACGGGGGTGACCGCACCCGCCGCTCGCCCCCGAAGCGCCCGCCGCCGCGCCGGGGCTGCCAAACACGCCTCGGTGCTGCATTATTTATAAACCGGAGGAGCAGAGGGCTCGGTGGCAGCTGCAGAGCCCTCGCGGCCCACCCTGCCCAGCGTCACGCAGCCCCCAGCCCGCTGGCACGGTGGCACCGCAGCCGCGGCGGCCGGGAGGGACAATGGGGACAAGGCTGCCCGTGGGGGTGGCAAGGCCACGGGGCACCCAGATGCCCCCCTGGTGTCCCCTTGGACGTGGCGCGCGGTTGGCACAGCTGGTAGGGACAGGGCAGCGTGTCCCCCCCACCTCAAGCTGCTTCTTCGCCACTGCAGACGGGTTGGGGTGGTGGCAGCAAAGGGGTGCCCCCACCCAAGACGCAGCCAGCCCCTCTGCCCCGGCACAGGGCACATCGCCGGTTGTCCCACAGCACCGTTCACCAAGAGCAGGATGCGGCCCCGGCGTTTTCTCAGCCCGCCAAGCTCCCCTCGCTACAGCAAACAGGTTTTCCTTAAGCTTCGCAGAATCCTCCCGCCGCCTCCTCCCTTTCCCAGTCCCACCTCCAGGTTGCGGGGAGCGGGGGGAAAAAGGCTTGAGTTGGGGCTTTTAATTTTTCATTATTAATTTCCCATCGAGGCCGGGGCTCGCTCAGCCGCCCCCAGCATCGCCCCCCGCGCTCCCTGGCGCGCTCCTGGAGCTCTGCACCGGCTGAAGCCGAGCCAGGCTGCGATAGGATTAATTCTGCATGACTGCCCATCTCCGCGGGGGGATCTAAGACCCTCAGGCCTGCAGCAATCTTTAAAATTCCTCCAGCCCAACTTAATTCCCTTTTCCTGCAGAGCTGGCGCATCTGCTGCAGTCAGGCACGGAGGAGAGGGAGACGGAGGGAGAAAAGAGGCGGGGAGGGGGATGTCGGCACCCAGGACCACCATCGGCTCCGGCGCCAGGCGGTGGCCCAGCGATGGTGGTCGTGGGATGGTGTTGTCAACCGTGGGGTCACCCAAAGCCACGCCAGCCGCTCATCCTGGCTCCGCGGAGAGGGTCTGTGCTGGGGATGGGGGAAACTGAGTCACGCTGGGGCAGCCGTGGGGTGGTGGCTGGATGCAGCCCCCAGCACTGTGACCTCGGCACGTTGCCCTCGGCTGGGACCCCCCAGATCAACAGCCTGACTTAAAACCTATGGGCTCAGCCTCTCCAGGAGGGAGCCTGTTCAGACCCCCTCACCCCACTCTCACCCTCTGCAGCCCCAAAGGACAGACCCCCAGGACTGAGCACAATCCGGGGATACTCAGGGTCCAGGATCCCTGGATTTTGGAGTCATGGGGATGGTGGCTGGATGCAGCCCCCAGCACTGGCTCATCGACACCCCCTTGCCCCCAGCTGGGACTCTCCACACCAGGAGCCTGACTTAAACCCATTTTTTTTCAAACACCTACAGGCTCTGGCTCTCCGGGGGAGGAGTTTGTTCCAACCCCCCCATCCTTCTCTCAGCCTCTGCAGCCCCAAAGGACAGACTTCCAGCATTGAACATCATCCTGGAGCACTCAGGCTCTGGGATTTCTGGATTTCGGGATAGCCCATGGAAACATATCGCAAGCAGCACAGCCTGGGGGGGGGGCAACCCACACACACACACACTCCCCAGCCCCTCTTGGGGGGCCAAGGACCTCAGCATGACCCTGGGGGGCTGCGTAAACTCAGAGCTGGCACCATGAGACCCCCCAGCCCACATGAGCCTCAACCAAAAAGTGTCAGGGCAAGGAGCCCGGCCAAGCTGGGGGGTGCTCCCCCCCCAAGCCCCGCCATGCACCGCGGCAGCCTGGGGACGGTGGCATGTCCCCGCGCTTTGAAGGCTCAGCCACCGCCAGCCGAGGCTGGCAGCCGGCGGGCAGAGCTAACCTTCAGGGGGGTGGTGGGCAGAGGCAACGGCGCAGAGCGGGGTGATGGATGGAGCCACCAAACTCCAAACCCTGCCTGGCACCCATCGTCCGGCTGCAGCGTCACCCGCCCGAGGTGACACAGTTGCTGGATGCAGGAGAACCATCCCTTTGCCTTCTTGCCTGCCAGTTGCCCAGCTCTCGAAGGCAGCGGGGAGGAAGGCGAAGGAGCCGGGAGGAAGGCGAGGAGCGCAGCCCAGCCCAGCTGCCGGCTGAGCTGCGGATACATGCATTTAAATCACTTATATCTTTACTTTCTCCTGCGCTGGCTGTGAGATGGGCTTTTTTTGCATGCGTAATTAGGGGGTGGAACAGATGGCGGAGGGTTCGTTTAAAGTAATGCATCCATTAAAATAACCTTCGCTGTCGGGGACTGCGCTCCGACAGGGGCCTGCTTCACCGGGGGCGGTGGGGAGAGAGGCGGGGGGGGCTTTGTTCTGCAAGGAGGGGGGTGTCGGACTTTTGGGGGCCGGAGCGCACGATCCCTCTGGGATGCATCATCCCGCATGGCGGGATGAAGCTGGGCTGGATACGCCGACCTGTATTGCTACGTGAGAGCTGGGGCCAAACTGGGGCCAAATTGGGGTCGAACCTGGTCCTCTGCGGGGCTTGGTTTCCATGGCAATATGATGGCAGCGGGATGCGAGGATGCAACAGCCAGGTTGGGGATGATGCCACAGGGCAGGCACGGTCCCCCCAGGGGTACCCCCGGCCAGAGCTGCGCCCCACGAGGACCACGGGCACCATCCCCGCCTCTATCTCCCACTCACCCTAAAACCTCAAAATAGGCTGGAGGAGGGACATTTGGCCTTGCCACGCAGCACCAGCCGCCTCTCCTGTTTCAAACCCCAGGCTCCCGGGAGAGGCAAGAGGGCTTTGTTCAGGCACCGGAGGAGCGGAGGCCAGAGAAAGCAGGAGTGCCCTGCCAGCTCTTGTGTTTCACTCCCGAGGAATGCCGGGGAGGGGAGGGAACGCTGTTCCCCCCCCTCCTCGGCCGCCCCAATGGGCACCCGGCCCGGCTGCAGGGTGCTGAGCCTTGCGAGGAAGAGGAGGATGAAGGATGAAGGATGGGGAGGTGGGCGTCGCGCCGATGCCATGGTGCCACCACGTGTGGTCGAGGCTGGCAGCGGGTGGGCTGAGGAGGGGTGGGAGGAGGGGGGCATGATGACACGCATCCATGGTGGCACAGCAATGCCGAG
The DNA here is from genome assembly GCA_033124195.1 of Coracias cyanogaster. Lineage (NCBI taxonomy): Eukaryota > Metazoa > Chordata > Aves > Coraciiformes > Coraciidae > Coracias > Coracias cyanogaster. The sequence goes on along the minus strand of JAVSBS010014910.1, from coordinate 6,883 downwards.
CACCGAGCTGGCTGGGTGGGAGCAGAGCAAATAATTCCGAGCGGGAGCTGCTCAGCAAATATTACACCCCACTCTTGGAGGAGAGAAGCCCCCACAGGTGCCCCCAAAATCTGAGGGCTCCAGAGACCGGGGATGGGGCTGGGGAAGGGCAAGAGCAGCAGCGAACCCAAAGCCACCCATGAACCCAAAGGCACCGATGCGTGTTCAAATATTTAGTGTGCACTTGCTAAGGTGCTTCTGCTGCCTTTAGGGCATCGCTGCGTTTGAAGCATCAGAGAGGTGGGAACTGCAGGGGGGATGGGGAGCAAATGCCAGGGCTGCATTGGGAGGGAGGGTTCTCTCTTTTCCAGCTGGGCTGGGGGAAGGAGAACTGGCCCCTGGCCACAGCGCAGGGAGCCCACCGGGGGCTGGGACCAGCTCAGCTTTGCCCCAAGCCCTGCAAAGGCTGGTCCCTGCCCCGCCACCCCCTCCCCAACAGACCCTGCGGGGCTGAGCATCTCTCCCTCCTCCTTCTCCTCCTCTTCCTCCAGCCCCTATGTGTCTCGCTGGTCCCCAGCACTCCTGCTCCCCAAGCCCGGCACGGCCCAGGGGACAGCTGGTGGCTGTGGCAACGTGGTGGCTGATGCCAGCAGCGGGACGGGGCTGCTGCTCTCACCAACGCCTCCGTGCCCAACGCTGGGGGCACGAAGCGAGATGCCAACGGCAGCGACATGTGCCAGGGGCAGCGACGGCCGACCGAGGGGACACGCACGACAGCGGCGACGGGCTCAGGGCTGTCGGGGAGATGCAAACAGCCAAGAGAGGACCGCAGTAGGACCTAGATCACGGGGTGACGGGGGTCTCCAGGCCACCAAGGGCTGAAGTACCTCCAGTTCACCCTCCCTGGCCCCATGGATGTCTCAAGGAGGAGCCGCCACGCCTGCCAGCCGAGGGACACCGGGCTTTGCCCCGCCACCGCTCGCACAGCCCCATCCCCACGCCGTCCCCCGAACCCCGACTCTGCCACCCCCACCCTCCCGCTCGCTGATCCGAAACTCGCCCGGCTCATCCCTGTCCTCTCCCCAGCTCACCTGCCATCACCCCCCACCCAGCCTGCCCCTCCTGCGGCATTTCGGCCGGTCCCTTTGGTGCACCCCAACGCCGTGAGAGCTCTTCCCACTCCCAGGCCAGCAATCCGCTGGGAAAACCAGTCCCAAAAAACCTTCCCCGCATCTGCGCCAGCTCTGCGGGTCTGGGGGGGCGGCGGGCTGGCCCCCCGCTCGCCAAGAACAATAGCTCCTTGTTCCAGCCCGGCTCCGTCCTCTCCTGCCCGGCTGCAAACACCTCCCTGGGCAATGCGCTTGGCCACTCTCACCTCTACGTCTCTCTCGCTGTTTCCCAGCTCCCTCCTGACAAATCCCCGTTCCCGATCGCTTCTCCTCCCCGCGGGTCCATATTAAGCTACATTCTCCTTTCAGCTGGGTGGAAAACAGCAGTAATAACCATGTGGAGAGAGCCGTGCCCCCCACCTCCACTTCCCTCCCACTTTGGGGTTCAAATTTCATTTCAGCAAAAAAGCTTCCCCCGCCTCCAATTTCTTCCCCCAAACCGAGTCGCTGTCGTCTCGTCTGATCTCGGCAGGGGCCGTATGGATGCTCAGCTCCTCCTGGTTCAGGATCTGCTGCCAATCTGGACCTCGCAAACTGGTTCTCACACAGCTCCCGCCTAGCACCTCCCTCTCAGCATTTATTGTCCCTCCTCAGCCACCCAGCCCCGGTTTGCTCCCCGTCACCCTGCTCCCATGTCACCCTGCTCCCGTGTCACCCCCTCCCTGCCACCCCGCTCCCCCTGTTACCCTACTCCCCTTGCCACCCTGCTGCCTGTCACCCTGGTCTGCTTGTCACCCCGCTCCCCTTGTCACCCTGCTCCCCTTGTCACCCCTGTCCCGTGCCACTCGTCGGGCGATGCTCAGGATGCCACCCTCCCCTCCTGCCCCTGCTCAGGCGCATCCATCCCATCCCAAGCCACCGACTTCACCAGGCGAGATTCATTCCCGGCGAATTCCCAGGGGGCCAGCGGGGCCGGCAGCCGGCGGGGAGCGGAGCAGCCTCCCTCTTTCCCGCAGCTGAAGAGCTCATCTCCCTCGCCCAAGGCGCTCCGTCCTCCTCCAGATATTTTAGGCCCAGGTTTTGTGAGGAATGTAACAGGCGCTGAGCCCAAGCCGATGAGCTGAAGTCAGCAGGAGGCGAAGAGCGAAGAGCCTGCGTGGGGCTCGGGGCCCCGGGGGTGGCAGTGGCGCAGGGATGGGATGGGATGGGATGGGATGGGATGGGATGGGATGGGATGGTGCTCCCTCCGCCTGGAGCTCGTTTAGCAGCGGGAAGGGCAGAGGTTGGAGCTGGCGGATGCCAGAACTGCTTTGCTTCTCCCTCTGAGAGGATCAATACCACATTTTGCTGCTCCCCCATGTCTCCCCGCATCACACCAGGCCAGGCTGCATCGGCGCTTGCCCGCCTGCGCATCTGCACAGGGTGGGCTTTGGCACGGGGTGAGGGCCCCTACCGCTGTCTGTCCCTGTCCCCTTCACCAAGGAGGGAAAGGAAGTGTTTTCGCCATGGTGGCACCGTCCCCTGCCAGCACCTGCCCAGACTCACCTTCACGCCCTGCCTCTGCACACCAGCCCTAACCCTGCACACCAAACCCTTCCTCTGCACCAAACCCTGCCTGTGCACCAAGATGTGCCCATGCACCAAACATTGCCTACGCACCGAACCCTTCCTGTGCACTAAAACTTGCCCATGCACCGCAGCCTTCCTGTGCACCAAGCCTGCCCGTGCACCAAAACCTTCACGTGCACCAAACCCTGCCCGTGTGCCAAAACCTTGCCCATGAACCAAACCCTGCCCGTGCACCAAACTCTCCGTGCAAACTAAACTCTGCCCATGTACCAAACCCTGCCCACGCACCAAATCCTGCCCGTGCACCAAACGCTGCCCGTGCACCAAACGCTACCCGTGCGCCAAAATCTGCCCGCACACCATAACCTTCCTGTGCACCAATCCTACCCGCACACCAAAACCTTCAAGCGCACCAAAACCTTCACATGCACCAAACCCTGCCTGTGCACCAAACCCTGCCCTCTCACCGAACCCTGCCCGCGCACCAGACCCTTCTTTCTCACCACATCCTGCCCGTGCATCCAATCCTGCCTTTGCCCCAACCCAACCCCTGCCTGTGCACCAAATTCTGCCTGCACACCAAACCAAGCCCTTCCCGCACACCAAACCCTTCCCATCCCGGTGCCAAGCCCTCCCGCTGACACTCCTCCGTCCCACGCCCCGCTGACCCCCTGCACCCCCAGCCAACCCCTCCACCAGCCCACCCGCCATCGCCCTGCCCCACAGCAGCTCGTCCTGGCTCACGGGGGGCTCGGGGGGCTTCGCCACGCCGCAGCGGGAGTCGCCGGCGTGGCAGCTCGCACCCGCCCTTGTCACGGCCTCGCTGGCACGCAGGCGTCCTACGTGCTCCAACGTGTGAGCCCCCGGGGCCGCGTTCCTGCCTGGGCCAGAACTGTCCCCACCGGGCAGCCGCTTTGCAGGCATGTTCCTTCCCAGCACGTCCCTCCCTCCTTTCCCTCCATATCCAGCCTCCCTTGGCCGGCGAAAGGGGGGAGCCGACGGATTTTAATGAGCTCCCCGGAGGCATCGCTCTGCACCCCCCCTCTTCCCGCCTCTTCCCGCGCCCGGGAACCGATGCTCTGAAACACAACCCTCGGTGGCAAGCCTGGAAAAAAACCACAGGGCACATTTCCCCCCCCGCCTTCTTCTTTCCCTCCTCGCCTCCCCCAGCTTTTTGCTCTCCTGCCGATGCCAAAGACCCAGCCGGGCTCTTGTGCTTTCACTCGCAGCTGCAGCTGCCGATTTTCGCTGTAAGCCCTTGTGCCTAGAAGGCCCAGAGCGAGGGATTCTGGGACGCGGTGATTGAAGACAGCACCAGCGCGGAGACCATTGCTCAGACTTTCCCTGTCTGTCGCCCCAACGCTCAACCCACAGAGAGGGAGGGAAAAAAAAAAAAAAAAAAGGGAAAGAAAGGGAAAAAACAAAAAAAAGATGGAGAGAGAGAGAGAGAAAAAAATAAAAAAGCCGGACTGGCGCTCGCCCCTTCCCACCCACGCAGAGCGGCACGCTCCGCTGCGCCGGCACCCAGAGCCCCAGCCTTCGCCCGGGTCAGCCGACCCACGGGGCCGTGGCGAGCTCGCCAGCCCCGCGACACCCCGGGGAACTCCCGCCTGCTTCGCTTCGCGACACCGAACCCCCCGGCGAGCAAGCGTGCCGGGCCCCTCTCATCACACCCCATCCCTCCTGTCACGCCAGAGCCCGCTCCCCGCGCTGCACGTCGCCTTAAAAACTCCTGGCGGGCACCTGAGTGGCAGCCCCGCTTGTTTCCCCTCTGTGGTAGTTTGAAAGAGAAATAACAATAAACGCAGCTTTGTGAGCGCTGTTTGCCACGCAGGGTAAATAGTGGGGCGTGGGTGCGAGGGGAGGTGATGCCACGCAGGACGCCGGGTCCTCGTGTGATGCTGAACCGCTCGCCCGCGGCCGTGGGACCATTGGGGTGCACCCCAGAGCCAAGCAAACTCCCCGAGCACACATCACCATGTCCCGTCCCCACAGAAGGCCCCCGAGGGAGGGGGTCCCCAGCACCCTGGGTGTCCAGGCGTGCTGGGGGGAAGGTTCCAGAGGACCCAAGACCTGTTCTCCAGCAAACATTCCAGGCTAAAGCATCGCTCAGTGTGTGCCCCTGAGGCGAGGCAGGAACAACTCCAGGCCGGACGGACAGACAGACGGACGCGTGGTGGGGAGCGCAAGAACCAGGCTGTGACCCTGCAGACCCCCATGCTGGCGAGACAAGGGGGCCCACCAAGCATCTCTCAGCCGGCCGAGCCCTCGCACCCCAAGAACCGGCTCCCTGACGACCGCGGCCGGACCGCGCGGCACATCCCAGCCCCAAAGTTTGGCGGGCGGCGAGGCTGGGGAGGGGACAAGGATGGCGAGGGCGGGGGGGGGGGAACGACACATCTGCCACGCATTCAGGGGCCATCCCGCATCCGGGCAGCCCAGCCACAGCCCAGCATCCAGCTGGCCGGCCCCGGGGGGAGCCCTGCCCTATCGCCAGGCAAAAATCCCCCCCTTTATCCCTCCCACTCCCCCCCACCACGAGCCCGGAAGAAGGAAACAGCCCTCCCCACCGCTGCCCTGTTTACCAAGAGCTGGTTCCAAGCACTCGGGAGAATAGCAGGAGCATTTCAAGGCCCTGTTTCCACTCGGCTGACACACACTATTTATAGAAGCCCACAATTCTCCCAGAGCTTTCCTCGGGATCTCAGCAGAAATAGCCTGCCCCGGGTCTCTGCTGCCTCCTCTAAGGAGGCCAAGCCAGCGCCGACCCCCCCAGGCTTCCCGTAACCTTCCATGGGCTTCCATCGCTTCTCCACCACCGGCCGCCCCGCTCCCGGCATGTCCTTGGCTACCCCTGTCCTCGCCACGGTGCCAACCGTTCGTGCCAACCCTTCGCCTTGCCCTCCCCTCCCAGCTCCCGTCACCGCCACTGAATCCCCGGCCATGTCCCGGCCATCTCCGCCGCCCGCTTCCCGGCGGGCACGCGGTGCCTCCGGCCGGCGTCCGCTCACCGGCCGGGCGATGGGAGGGAACCGGACTGGGGGTGACGGGGTGTGCTGAGGGAAGGGGGGGGGAAGAAGAGGCCAGCACCTCCCGCCTGACTGCATCGGAGCGCGGCCGAGCCCCGGGGGACTCGCACCGGGGATGGAGTTGGCCTATTCAGGTTACAGAGACATGGCAGAGCGGAATTTGGCGCCACGCCATCCCTTCTCCAGCCCCCCCTGCCTCCCCTCCCCGCCGCCCTCCTCTTCCCCCCCTCCCCACCACCACCACCACCCTCCCCTGCAAATTCCTCAACCCAGCAGGAGAAGCCAGTGTAAGGGGACACCTGGGGGGGCGAGGAAAGGAGCTGGGGGGGGGAGGCTGGGGAAAGGCCTGGTGGGGGGTGGCCCCGATTCGGACCACGAGCCCCCATCGCCCGCTGGCGCCTGGGTCGAAAGCGAGCGGGCAGGATCCGTGCCCGTCGCCCCGGGGGTTCGCTTCTGCTCTCTGTCACGCCAGGATAAATCTGGAGCGACTCCACCGCGCCGGAGCTCGCCCCGGCACACAATGAGCTCAGCCCGTGGCTTTCGGTGGCTTTTCTGCAGCCCACGGGCCGAGGGGCTGGAGGCACGAGGCCACCTGGTCGGTCGAGGCCGCGTCCCCCCCCAAACCCCCCGGCACATCAACAAGCGGGGACCCAGGTGTCACCACCTGCCCCAGCCCTGGGGACACCCGAACACGTCCCCGAGGGTGGGCAGAGGGTCCCGCATTACCGTGACCCCGTGGGGTGACTCCAGCCCTGGCCAAAGCCACCGCTCCCCCCGTGGTCCCCACCGCCGAGCAAGCGCCGAGGGGGGTATAGAGGGAAGGGGGGGGGGGGATTTAAATCAGCTGATCGATAAAAACAAATCAGAGGGGGGATGACAGGCACCGAAGTGACAACCGCTCGCCGAGCACCACGCAACTTCGCCGGCGGGGCCGGGGTGAGACCCCCCCCCACCGCCAACCTACCCCCGCCACCCCCCCGGGGCTGTCCCCTAGTGCCAGCCCCGCTGCCCCCCCCGGGGCCTGGCTGCCGGGGGAAGCCTGGGGAGGGGGTTCTGGGTGGGATGCTGTGCCCCGGGGGGGGGTCCCCCACGTCCCCCGGGGAGCCCCCGACGGCTGCTGACACGCTCGGCTCCGGCGCGGCCTGCCTTCTAGTGGAGAGAGCCGCTCTGACAGCTGTCACTCACCGCTCACAGCCG
>JAVSBS010014908.1:16565-29029 GCA_033124195.1 Coracias cyanogaster | reverse complement strand
GAAGAGACCAACACCAGCCTCGCTACAACCTCCTTTAGGTAGTTGTAGAGGGCAATGAGGTCTCCTCTCAGTCTCCTTTTGTATGATTCAGAACAAGAACATATATTATTTCCCTAGTATTTTCTGAAAAACAAAACCAAATTAAAAATTCCTCATGTTCAAGAAATCCCATACAACACGAAAGACTCCTGGCATGCCTATGACTGTCTTGATAAATGACTATGGTAAAGCAAAAAAGTCAGGAAGCAATATGATTAATGATAAACAAAGCCAAAAGGTTCTTTTCCCTTTCTTCTTGTTAATTGCAGCTCGGGACTAATGCTTTTTGAGAAGTTTGCAACTGGAAAAGTAATGAATTTCTACCTTCGCATTTAGCTTCTGGGAAAAGTTGTAAGTGATTTTTATCTTTCAGAGTCAGGTTTTCCACCCCCTGCTTCAGTGACAGAAACAGCAATTACCTGTAGCAACAGCTGTTGCTGCCGGGCACTGTTGTGCTGTGATGGGGATGGGTTCGGTATTTCTGTTAACATAATCTGCAGTGCAAAATTTAGTGATGTGGACACATAACCCAAAAATTTAATTATGATTTAACATCCTCTAAGATGACTGCTTCTCTCACGAAACTGGTTAGGTATCTTCATCGGTTTGCACTCATTTTGCATTTGACAGAGTTAAAGGCGTGAATGCTACATTACAAAGGGAAAATAAAAGCAGTCAAACATGACAAACAAGGCAGTTTTTATAGATTAAACTGGTTCTTTGTGTTATATTTGGTCTCTGAACTACTGTGTTTTAGTGAGAGGGAAAAACATTACAGATTAAAATGTAAAATTAAGCTAGCTAATTTAAATAAAATTTTATTTTTAAACCCCTTTTTGTTTCACAAACAATAAGCTAAAAAAAACCCCAAGATTCTCATACATAAAAAATAAAGCACATATTCTTTTTATGTGTATATATAAACAAAGATATGGTAAACTATATTTTCTGGATACTCACTGCATTGTGCCTCCTTGCTCTTCTTCCAAAAGTATATTCCAGGGCTAATGTGGGCTTTGGAGTCTCTTCCCTATGCAAGGAAAAATAACTTCATTTTGTCAAGATCCTCCAAAGAAAGAAACGGAATTCTACAGTTACTAAATTATACTTATCAGTCAGTTCAGAATTTGGCTTAGAAACAGCAGTACAGAGAGGACACTTTAAGACAACAGGTCTCAGTTGCTGAAGACAGAAGCAGCAGCACCGACCTGAGAGACGGACATTTAAGCTTTCTGGTACTGGGCAAGGACTGACAGGGTCAGATGACGGGTTGTAACGAAGGGAAATGAGTTTATCCGTAAGTGATCAACCGGCCACAGAATACAACATCTGTATACATGTATTATGAATTATCACGCAATATAACTATCTATGTAAAATTCTAATCCACAGCTGAATACTGCTTCTAAAAATTTAACACGTACCTCTCAAGACACCTCAGTATAATAGTGGTCTTTCCCTGGAAATCAAAAACAAAGAGGAATCCTATTGTACTGTCATTACAGCAGAAAAGTTGCATCGCTAAATGAAACTCACTCATTTAACTTACCAGTAATGAAGTAGCAGAAAAGTGTAAACTCATATAATTGTTTGTAGCCTTACAGTGGAAACTTAACTGCCAGCTTTCTGTCAGAATCAAGTTACACTACCATTATTATAATTATAAACTAACAGACATGACAAATACAGTAACAGGAATAGTGTACTTAAAATTAGGCATTAGTGATCAATCTGGCCAACTCTTATGAGATTGTTTAACAGTTTTTAATTAACAACAATACATTTATGTAATGTTTGGTTTCCACTGGGATTAATTATTACTGATGAGATGGAAATTAAAAATGCTTAAAATACAAACAGACATACAGAAAAATATGTCTTTAGACTGTTGGAATTCAGACCCTGAGTGCCATGCCACACTGAAGGGGCTAGCGCTTCTACAGTTTACTCCTGTGTCCTTCCCTATCTCGAAAACTAGTGAATTTTAGGTAAATCTAAAATATCATTTTATTTTCTCTGAAAAGGGTATTTTAAAAATTGGTAAGAGGTTGCGCATACACCAATCCTCCTGATATAAAACCTGTATTCTTAAAAATATGACTCACTTGGTCAGAAAGGCAAATATTTTCTTATTTACAAATAAATGCTAGCAGAAGAAAAATACGAAATTACTAATGACTCCGCTTATGGGACAATGAGTTAAAACCACCTCAGGCATGTGGATGGAGTTTGCCATCACTGATGAGGCATGTTCAATAAGTCTGACCCAATTCATAGCAGGATGTCAAGGCCTCTATCTACAACAAAACTGGTATTCGTGCATTTAAATCAGATTGTTACCAGTTAAATCTTCACCAGGGAAAATGTGACATGACAAAGAAGTAAAGAGAGTAGTGTTATTTCCTGCAGTTACTTTTACAAAAATTAATAAAGCCAAACCTCACATCATTGATAACAATGGTTGGAGTTTTGACTCTCCAAACTATAAACTTAAACTTCTGAATTCTAATCGTGTCTAACTGGTCCACACTCTGTGGAATGCCCGGTCTCTGCAGAATCACAACATGACATAATCTTTAGAAGAATTAAGTGAAAATATCAGATATTTTCCCTGACGCAAAGTATGTTTGACAATCACAGAATTGTACAGTATTCATCGTTACCCCATTTTTGCTTCCCATAAATAATATTGATTTTTCCCAAACTTCCACACGCTTGCCATCGTCATCAGGGTTTTCTCTCTTCTCCACCTCAGCTATAGCAAGATCCCATAAAGTATCACTAGGTGGAAAAAACAAAATAAGTGTGTCATTAGAGAAGAACAATGGACCCTAGACCATAATTCCTGAAAATATCTAAATGGATAAATGAAGAGTTATGCGGTTTTATTATTATTATCGTTATTATCATTATTATTTCATGTCACTTTGAAAAAAGCAGGTTAAGTAAAATTCCTCAGGCAACCCGAACAGCCGTGTGTGACATATACAGAGCTGTGCGGTGGGAGGCTTTGGTTTGACGACATTTAAGACACTTCTAGAAGGTTTTTCTAACGCTTAAGGCTTTTCCCAGCCCCCGCAGCTCAGGCTGGCGGCCTGTGGAGCCGGGAGCTCCCGGGCCGGCACCGGGGCAGCCGCTCCCAGTGGGGCCAGGGGGTTCGGGAGGGCTCAGGACCTGCCCTCGGTGTCCCGGGGAAGCCACTGCTCGGGGCAACCAGGGCTTCCCCTTCTCGGGCTGCCCCTGGCCACCATGGGGTGGGGTGAGTTAGGCTTCCCCCTTTACTAGGGGTCCCGAACAGGAGCAACCGGCTCCTCGCCCCGAGGGCCAGGCGTGCCCCAGCCCAGCCCAGCCCCGCTCGCTTCTGCGGGCAGAAGTCGAAACGGCCCCTTTTAGGGCTACCTCCTCTGCAGCCCCGGCCGCCGGCTCCCTCCCCACCCGGCAGCGGGGCGGAGGGGGAGACAGCCCCCTGATCGAGCCCGGGCAGCGCTCCTCATTACCTGGCCTTGGGCATCGCTCCCCGGGGCCCGGGCCTGGCTCCCCGTCGTCATGGGAACGGCGCAGGCCACGCTGGGAGGTGTAGTTCCGCCGTGGGCGGCGGAAGGGGACGGAGGCCGCCTCGCCCCGCCCTCCGGCCCGGCCCGGGGCTGGCGGCGGCCCGGGCGCTGCTCCCGCCTCAGCCCCTCCCGCTGCCGCGGCTCGTTCGCCGGCGCAGGGGCGCCCCCCGCAGCCGGGCGGGAGTTTCTCCGCCCGTTGCCGGGCTCAGCCGCCTCGGGGGCCGCGGCCGCCGCGCCCCTCAGGTGAGTGAAGGCCTGCGGCGGGTCTGGCCAGGGGCCCGCCCGCCCCCGGGGCGGGAGCTGAAAATGGCGCCCTGCCTCACGCCCAGAGGGAGCGGAGCTGGTGTGAGGGGTGGCGGAGACGCTGGGTCCGTCGGCGACCTCGACTGTAGGCCTTGTTGTGAAGAGACAAAATATTTCAGGTGTGGGAAAAGCCAGAGGTGAATAAACAAGTTGTAAATGGCCGGAGTCTTTTACCTCAGCTCTAAGTGTTGTCTCTTCATAAACTCCCGGTCCCCGAGATTGCTTTGTGAGCAGTGAGGGAGTGAAACAAGACGTGAGGTAGTTCCCACCCCTGAATAAGCAAACTGCTGTATAAGAAAATAAGTGTAATTTTTTTGTAGTTACAGGAGCATGCAAGTCAACTATTACAAATGTAACTAACAGTAACATTGCTGTTAACAAACAGGAAATGGGCTAAATTATTTCAAGTAAGATCCATCAAAGATCATGTTAATATTAAAAAGTAGGATTTAAAGGGTACAGTAAAACAGCGGTGTGACCTAGCGTATGAAATCCCATATATGGGATGTAGATGAGCCCAAGAAGTCAAAAGTGCCCTACATCTGTGAAGTGACCCAAAGTCCAGGACAGCAATTAGAGCTGACCACCTGTGGCTGAGTGGCTGCCTTGCATCTCCAGAGACTAGAGACAGAAAAAGCAAAGTACAACCCCCACTTATCTGTTTGATCAAAACCAGGAAAGTGGCCTCGTTCATAATGATTAACTCTGAATTAATTTTAACTGTTCCTTCTTCCCAAAGGAAGGTTTATGTAGCTGCCTGCAGACTCTAAGTAATATTTATTCTTTAAATAAAAGGTTTTTCCAAGTTTAACTTGCATAATCGCTCAGTTCAGTTCCAGAAGCCTTCATAGGGTTATTTTCGTCTGCCTTTATTTACTTACATGCTTTTATATGGATCTTCTAAATCATTTGCTAACCCCCGGTGGAAACCATGCTCTTGCTAATTAAAATAGAGAAAGAAACTTCATTGTTTAGCGCTGTACTGTGGCAGGTCGTGCAGGTGCCTTTCTAAACGCATTTCTTTCATCAGCTTCATTTCAGCAGAACGTTTCTGGTATCTTAGTATAGGAAACCAATGCTGAGCTATAGTCAGCAGCTAGAGGTGGTAAAAACCCTGGACAGAGCTGCTTTGGCTCTGCCAAAGAGCAAAACTAAGGTAGGCATTGCTGCTGGCACTACGATCGAGCTGTGTATTACTGCAGCAGCAAGGATGTAGGACTAAAAAGCAAAGCAGTTTTACTCGCTGGCAGGGAGGGGGCAAACCTGCAAGATACTGTAGTACAAATCTGAGGTGGGAAGCACAGTGTAATTAGTTGTGCCCTTAGTAAGTTGTACTGAAGTCCAATCTGGAAATGAAATCAGTTTTCTGTAAGTTTCACCTTGCTCAGTTTCATTTCCTTTGCCCCAAGAAACTGCAAAAAAATTTTTTCTTTCTTCCTATTACTGAGTCACTAATTACCTTAGTTAAAATTAACTCAAACTAATGGATTGCACGAAGCTGTACGGACTATGAAGGCTCTACCTAAAGCTATAAGTGGTGCATTCCTTCATGCAAGGATGATTTTTTTCCTTCAGGAAATAATAAAAAATAAAAACGATAAAAACTGTGTTTGTCTGATGAGAAACTCCCAACACCAAATACCTACAGGCTTTCTTTTATAGGGAAAATATGCCTCTATTTTAAATTTAAATATAACCCAAATTTAAATCTAAAATAACAGAAAACACTAGTTTCGTGGATTGTATTAAAAGCTCAAAGCTTTATTATTTGCCTGCTGTACTACAGGATCAATAGCTCTTGCTTGTTTTAGAAATGAGCGATCTGCTTACTAATACTGCCGCACAAACATTGACAAGGCAAAATGAAGTTCAAGTAATATATTAATTTACACTGCATTCCAAATATTATTTTAAAATCCATGTGGTTGTTTATACAGAAAGTTACTGGTGACCTTTCAGTCATTATCAAGCTCAGATTTGGTGACCATTTATACTGCTACTGACCACTAGTGCAAAGCAAGCACAAAAGATGTTCTGAAGTTCAGGATGGAAGGTGAAGTCGCTTTGCATGTGCGAACACATTAATCTCATCCTGACAATGTTTTTACAACCTAGGTTCTGCAAGCCTTCAGCATGGGAAGTTCTTCAGCATCAGTCTCAGAACTTGTTTGACAGCTCCCATCATATCATTGCTGCTGAAGACAAGAAGGTGAGAAAGGTCTAGTTCCTACCTGGGCTTTAGTCATGGATTAGGTAGCATGGTACAAATTGTTTTGGTGGATGACTCAAGGTTAAGACTGAGATGTGGATCACTCATGAAGTGTGGGCTGGGTGGGGAAGGCTGAACAGATTATCTACCTGGACTCCAAAATTTTCAGCTTTGCTGTCCTACGTTGTGTGGTATCCTCCAAATAGCTCTGGAGCTAGACTGACATGGAGCAAATCCCTCTGAGACTTGTGTAGCTGAGACTTCATTCTTGGTAATGAAAATGCTGAAAGAAACTTTATTGTTTCATGTAGCACTGTCACGGTAACTGATTCTGAGGGCATTTATTTAATAAAAATAAACACAGCACTTCTGGTAATGTGACTGTATGGGCTTAATGGTGACTTCTAATGAGCAGTTAGTTGTAGTAAGTCTGGGAAGTGCTGCCAAAAAAGGGAAACTAATGGATGGATTGCTTCTGGCAGTGTGATGTAGGACTATACCGCAGCAGCAAGAGCCTAACGCTGATGGGTAAAGCAATGTTGGGAGTTCCCTACTCAAAGGCACGCACTATTTTACTGCTTTGTAAAATAGCTGTTGATGAGGCTGTGTTACTGAAAACTGTTGAAAAGACTTGAAATCTGCACATCAGCTGTTTGTATTGTGTATCATCTTATCTCAAATTTAACAAAGATTTTTAAAATGACACAAACAAGCTCACTAGCAAAATGCGCTACTTTTTTTGCCTTCTAGCAGAACCTGATCTGCCTCATTCATTTACAACTGGACAATTGGGATAGAGTTACTAGTTGCAGTATTCTAGGTTGACAGTTACCATAACTGCATGAGGACATGAAGATTTTTCTATTTGTAAATTGAAGTTTCTCATCATCATATCTGAGAAGCTTTAGACTATGACTTGAGTATAGCTGATGCAGTGGCATTGGTTTGAATTCATTAACACCCTGCCCTCCTCAAACCTCTGAATGTTCAACTGTTCTGCTGATTGCAAAGGGCTATTAATTCCTAACCCAATTTCATCACAGTATCTGCACGACTTCACGTGGGCTGCTGCACAAAAAGATGCTGCAGTTGGTACCAAGGTCTCTTGTAGCTCCCAAGATGCTTTCCTTGATGATGGCAGGAGATCAGCCACCAACTGGGAGGTGAACCCCCAGCTGCTGGGTCTGCCTCCTTCAAAGAGAAGGATCTAGTGCTACAACCCCCACCAAAGGGTGCATGTTAGCTTCAGGAAGTTCTTTCTGCCTTGCAAATAAAGCATCTAGATGTCCCTTTGTTGGCTGCTTGTCATTTTCAAAACAAAAGCACTGGCTCCTAGTCCCATTCATAAAATGGTGCTTGAGTCCTGCAGACTTAAGTAGCTGTGGCAGGACTTGGAGAGCTTTCAGAAGAAACCTACTCATTGAGTCAGCTTGCTAGTTTATCTACCGTGTTTTAAGAGCATGTTCTCTTCACAACCTGCATCTACTTCCCCTCTGTTATAATTCTTCAGGAGGATACTCCTTACTTTTCATAGAGGGCAAACAGCTGAAAATGGCTTTTCTCTCAATGATATGCATATATCTGAAATGTTTAAATGTCATTAAACAAAGGAGATTTTCAACCTTCAAATACTAAAATTCATCATTGTGAAATTACTTCTGTTTCCAGTAATTAAAAAAACCCCATAAATATTGACAGCTAGTGGCAAGGGCTTAACGATCCATGATCATTAGAAGTGGAAATTGTAAAATGCCTATAAATCAGTGATTTATGTTTGACTACTTTCTCTATTGTAGGACCTAAATTAGCTATTGTGAGTATGCTGCTGATACATTTCAGAGCCTGCAGAAGTGGTTTATTTGTGCGGAAATGAAATTGTGAGGACTGGAAAAAAGAACAGGTGTAATTTCTATGTATTTGACCCTACGTAGCACTGAGGCTTGCAGCTGAAAAAGGCAACTGGAAAGTGCTCCTAGGTCCCATAGTGCAGGTGCAGCATTGTGTCTTCAGTGCACAAGAACATTCCGTTTTAATATGAAATGCATAGATACAAATGAAAACCAAGAAGTACAACTTTTACAAAATATTATTTTGAGTCAATGTATATACATTATACACATTATACATGGATTTTATATGTCAATTTTATATGTCCAAGTTTACTCAACACAGTTCAAGCAGTGGCTTTCTGTGTTATTCTTGTGTTTTGAATCGTGAGTCACTCTTGCATCTGTATTATATTATTATTCTGGATTAAAGAAGAAATTAGGTGCAGGGTCTTGTTTACTAAAACTACACAAAATACAGTGCCGGTCCAATTTAGATTTTTCCAAAAGGCTGAGGCAGAGAAAGATTATTTAGAAATTTGCTAAGAGCAAGGCTGAAGATTTGCCAAGTAAAATAGCTATGTAACAAAGGCAAGAGTGTATCATGAGAATACTCTTTAAATTTATAATAGTTACATGATGTGCTTATGTTTGTTTTTTTTTAAAGGGGAAACAATTATACAAATCAAACAACTCATTCTTTTTAGTCCTCTGGTTTTATAAACAAAAATTCCTTTTCAAAGTGAAGGTTATGCAACTTGCAAAATTTTGAAAAATAGAGATGAAGACAGTTTGGTCCCTGAGTAAATATCTGGAAAACTACTAAAATCTATACAGTTGTTCTCGAGGTCACCTTTCCCCGTCGCTATCAACAGAAACATTTATTTCTGAGCTGTAGGCACAAGCCACCTCCAGTAAAGCATAATCCTTAAACTGGCTCATCATCATTCCAGTTCAGGCCAGGGCTTTAAAGGGCTCCTCCTGTTATACACTGCTGAAACAAATGTAAACCCGCTCACCTTCCTTTTAATTGTGGACCAGCTTATGCTCTAAGTCTTGTACATCAAAAAGTTTTCAATCGGTAGAAACCCCACAACAAAGACGCATTGTCGTGACACACAATCCTTTCACAACAAAGTGGGACATTTAGTCGGCCTGTTGTTCACTAGAAGCGGCTGACTCCCCATTTCCTTGAGTTTCTGTCCACTTTGAGGTGTCAGTACTGCCGGGGCTGAGAGGTGATGAGCAGCTCCTTTCAGCTGATGAAAGTTGTTAATATAGCTGGCAATCAGTAGAGTGATCTCAAGAATCTATAACAGGAACATACAAAACTCTTTGAAAAATACAGTGATGTGTTTTGACTGCTGAAAAAATAGCTAACTTTTTAGCAGGTGACAATCACCATCAACTGGAAAAGTACTTGTACTTTATCAAACACATTAATGATGGGGAGAGAGGAGATGCCTCAGAGAGCTTTTTTCTATTGCTCCTTGCAAATAATGTAATGTTATTCCCATCAGTATGCTAGACACTTTGTCTTCCACAGTCTTAAATGATTCAAACAGATGGCTTCTTTCACTCTGAGAGAGATTTTTGAAGTCCGAAAGATGACGCTCTTAGAAAAAATCTTCATGATGTGTTCCCTCACTTTTGCTAGAAAATGTCTAGTACTCAGAGAACTAAAGACACAGGGTAGATGAAAGGAATAAAGACTTTTGGGAGCTTTTCACCATATTTTCTCTTTTCAATCCACACAGCCTTGCCTATAAAGGCACAATCTGAGGGACACTTGAGCAGATGTATTTTATTATTCTTATTCGTATGAAGAGTCATGCTCTGATCCAAATTTATATATGGGATTTTGTATTCTGTTTCATGAATTGTTCTGACTAACAGCAAAAACCTTTGAAACCTTTGTGTTCTTAAAAAATCCAGTTAATCTTACCAGTGAAGGAGAGAATCTCGATTTAAAAAGCATAAACAGTTTCTTTACCAAAGGTAAAAATATCCTAGAATTTTTAAGAAGTGACTGATCTTTCTGATGCTGCGTTCTACAATTCCACCACAGAACACAAATGTACCTTCCAAAAAATTTTCTCTGGTGCTGATCAAGGAAAAAGACTATTCTTTAGGTACTACCTATAATTCCTGTCCTTCATAGCTGCCTTTGTCCTTCTGTGAAAAATCTGGACTATTGTAGGCAGGGACATGAAAAGAAAAGGAACACACCAGTATTGTCACTGCTAGCTCTTACATTACTAATTGTTTCACTCTCTAAAACCATCTGGCAAAAGGCAATAATCTGAGAATGTGAGGAATAAAGAAGGTGTTTCATCTTTCACATCTGTTACGGATTACCCACTAGAAAAATAGAAAAGGAGCAGATGGTGCGAAACTGTTTCAGGTAATATACCAACCTTTGGTTTTGTCATGGCAAAAAGGTGTTTTTCAGTTGACTTGTCCTTTGTCTGAGCATTGTTAACAACCAGCATAAAATCATCTTGATAGCCTCCGAAAGTCATCAGACTCTTATATGTGTATGTGACTGTTAATCGCTTAAAAAAGAAAACCCAAAAAACAAAATGCAAAGCTGTAAGCAGGATAATGCAGGAAAAACAGATTATGACAAATAGTTTTTAAAAAAATATAACCACGTATATTTTTCAGGATGTTGTTAGCCTCTTATGAATCTTGAAATTAATTGTAAATTTTGGCATAGCTTCATTCAGACCTTCACTGTGAGTAATATTGCAGATGATAACTCTTAAAATTTTGACCTCTGTTTCTATTCCAAATCAATTAGATAAAGATACTACAAGCAGGTTTTAACTCAAGTGTGTAATTCAATTCACACAAGTCCTGACTGACTTTGAGAGAAGATAATCTTAGGAATTCCATCTGAAATCGAAGCAGTGCCTAAATAAATTAAATGGCAGAGTATGAGACATCTAAAGGAATTTAACTCCAGGACTTCTTTTGTGCAGAGGTGTAGTCTGCATCCACACAAATGAAATTAAATTCTGTTCTCTTTCTTCCACATCTCTGATGTGACGATAAATGCTCTTCAAGGCTGCTCTGCTTTCAGTGCCTCAGCTCTTACTGTTCAACACCACGCTAGTGACCTTTGAGTTTGCATTTAATTTACCAGTACGACTCATACTAATTTGCTGTAGAAGTTCACAATTCAAATTCATCATAAAACAATATGTGTACAATAACCGACTTCACATCCTTTTGTTACTTTTTTTGCGCTTAGTTCTAAATAATGTTTTCTCTACCCCTTGCAACATCATTTCTGATAGCCCTGATCCTTCCTACAGGAAATCAGAATATTCCCTGGACACGGGGCATTTCGGAATGGCAAGTAAGGCCTGCTGATAGTGTAAATGGGCAGAAACGCCCGAGCTAGCGCTGGGAGTAGCTCATCTTTGTCAAGCTTTCTGCAGTCTGATGCAAGCTCATTTTGCTCGTTCTCTGAGCAGAGCCGCTGCTTGCTCTCCTCCTGTTCTTTGTTTTACTCTTTCCTTACCTGCAAAGAAACGGAATGAAAAGGCCCGTATTGGTACAATTATGAAGTCGAGATTTTAATTTTCTGATATTCATTATTAGGGGTTGCTAATAGCGCCGTGCCATTCTGTTTCTTTGCGGGATAGAAATTAAAGCAGGGATCGTCTCAGGCACCGCTTTTTTACACTGATTACCGTGAGCCATTTTCTGTGGAAACTTTTATTGCAAATCAAAGAAAAATCAGAGCCGAAAATGACATAATTAAATAACATTGGGTTATATTACCTACTATTAAACAAAAATAATACAATGAAAATAACAGTCTTTTAAAGTAACTGCTCTTTGCAGAGTGTTTGTATTATGAATAATAATGGAAAATGAAGTCTCCAGGAAAAGAAAATTAATGTTATTGTAAGAACTGTAACTATGGATCTCCTGACATCTGAATGATTAAAACATTAACATTTCATTAAAAGATAGAAAAACTGTATCTGATAAACAAAAATAAATTCTGTGTAAAGAATTCATTACTTATTTCTATTATTAGTGGTGCTGTAATGCTGATAACATTAAAGCGTTTTGAAAGGAATGAATTTTTGCTTTAAGAGGACGACGAGATAACTCAGCATGGAAGGCTAATGCCATCTTTTATGTAGTGTGGTGGTGAGTCTCTCCACATACTTACTATTAAAGTCTACTTTGACCAAAATTAAAAAAGAAATTTCACTTACCATAGAGCTGTAATCTAGGACGCTTATGCCATCTTCATGAACAGCAAACCATATGAAGGACTTCTCAGCTGAGGATGTTGCTAGAGGCTACAAAGAGAAATGTTCTTTAATTAGTACTTCAAAATTAGGCAATATGTAAATAATTATAAACTTTCAGCTTATAGAGCTCTCTCCATTCACAGATCTTACTGAGATTTACACTGGGAGGGAGCTGATGTAAAGGAATTGAAGCAGCTGCCCAAAACCGTGTAGGCAGCCAGTGGCAGAACTATGAACTCAACCCAATCCTCTTGAA
>JAVSBS010014904.1:0-31484 GCA_033124195.1 Coracias cyanogaster | reverse complement strand
GAAAGCCGGGCAGGGACTTTTCATAAGGGCTTGTAGTAATAGGACAAGGGGTAATGGATTCAAACTAGAAGAGAGTAGATTTAGACTGGAAATTATAAGGAGTTACTTACTCTGATGGTGGTGAGACACTGGCACAGGTTGCCCAGGGAAGTTGTGGATGCTCCATCCCTGGAAGTGTTTAAGGCCAGGCTGGATGGGGTCTTGAGCAACCTGGTCTAGTGGGAGGTGTCTCTGCCATGGCAGGGGGGTTGGAACTTTGAGGTCCTTTCCAACCCCAACCATTCTATGATTCTCTCATACAGGGAACATAGAGTGGGGTGAAGACAATACTTAAATGCCATTGATTGGTGCCAGATGTTGCAGCATCTTTCCAGCTGGGGAAGAGCCAGAGTGAAGTTGGGGCAATTGTAAGATCCTCCCTGCCATAGATAAAATCCATATCTGCTCCATGTGTCCTACTCCCACTGCTTAAGATGCTCCCAACTCTTGTGTACATATGCGCTTGCACCTATTCTGATTGTGCCTCCCTGCCTAAAGAATGGCAGAAAGGGGTAGAGAGGCAACAGAAGAGGAGGATAAGCTATTTCATTATGGAAACTTGCAGTGGAGCATAGGGAATAGCTTATCCTTATTACAAGTCAGCCTCAAATGGGAATTTGGAGGAGAAAATATTCCTGCATCATGCATTCTAACTGTAGAGTTACCCCACTGAGGTATCTCAGACACCTTCATTGGTTTGGTGGGAGCTGAAACATGACTGCCCACCAGCTGAGCCTGTGACAGGGGAGGGAAGGCAGAGTGCAATTTGGAAGGCTGGTATCTGCTACGGAATGTGGGCATGGTTTATTGCTTGAGAGCCATGCATGCATGTCAACCACATATCTCTCTGGATCTTTGTAGCCTTTTTTGTACTAGAAAACAGAGGACCCCAACTGACCTCCCTGCTATCTTCTGGGCACCTTGAGAACTGACTGACGGAATGGGCTGGGCAGGTTCAATGTCCACACCTACTGCCTGGCAGGAGGAGACAGATAATCTGGAACAGGCTGCCCAGAGAGGTTTGTGGAGTCTTCTTCTCTGGAGACTTTCAAAATCTACCTGGATGTCTTCCTGTGCAACCTGCTCTAGGCAAACCTGCTTTAGAACAAGGAGTGGACTAGATGATCCCCAGAGGTCCCTTCCAACCACTATCATTCTGTGATCTCTGCAGAGTGTTTTGAACTCGTATAAACCTGCTTCAGCACAGCAGTTTACATCAGGTCCAGATACTAGGCAATTAGGGACAGAAAAAGAGGTACAGTATTCGAGCATGTCATGTTGATTCTCTGTGACTGGGGTCAAGGCAGGTCTATTACTGCACTACAAGGCAGGTTAAAACAAAAGGTTTGTTTTAAGCTTTCAAAGGTCCCAGTGGGGAGAGCATGCCACAGGGCTGCAAGAGTAGATTGCAATTTGTATATGTATTCTTTGGTGTTAGTTTGGTCCTCTCTTTGACCAGATTGTCTCCTGACAACAACATTTTAGGAACAGCATCACAGTACTGAGCAGCTCTTACTCCTCTCAGTAAAAAAGTAAGAATATGCGTGGGCTCACATAGGCAGTTATGACAATACTTTAATATTCTCTGCAGCAATATCCCAAGGGCTGTACTCCAGCTTCTTTTGGTGCATAACACCAAACATTGAGTGGCTTTGGTTTTCTTCCTACTTCAGGAAGTGTCCTACCGGAACATCAGTTTCCCAGTCATCTAAGCACAAAAATTTGAAGTATGACTCTAAAGGTCATTTTCTTGTTTCTGGTCTGAGCTAGATGGACAGAATCTGACACGTGTAGGTTCCCCTGATAGCATCGACTGTGCACATTCCCATCAGGCGAGTGACGGTTTATGATCCATAACTACACTTTCTTGCTTCCCAGCAAATTATTCATTGGTGCCAGAGGCTTCAAGTAAATAAAGGAGCATGAAATGTAGAATGAACACAGACCATGCTGAAAATACAGCATTTGTAGTGGCTCTGTGTAGCAGACTTAGCAGCTACCTTTGTCATGATACCTCTTGGTAGTCCAATGAGAGATCATGGATTGCCTAGCTGGTGAAGGGTCTGGGTTTCTGGATGTTGGGGTTTGATTTACGACTCCATCATGGATTTTCTCTTGGGCCAGACCATATAATAATTACACGCCTGGTTCTCATATCAGCAAAACAGGGTTAATACTAATTTTTTTTCCTTTATATATATAGGTCTTGAGATAGATCTTGAGGACATGGCTATCTCTTACTGCTTGTATACCTACACTGTTTTCTACAGCATCATCTTAATTTAAGCTGGATCCTTTAGGACTAATTAAGTCCTATTAATAATCCGTCCCTAGCTGGCTCCAGGCTCTGAAGATCATGTCATCAGTAGTTTCATTTGTTGGTTTCTGCAATATTCTGAGTTCTGTAGAGTAAACTCTAGAACAAACTAGGGAGTGGCTGCCATGGGGAAGTAATTCTGGATCTTACACTGAGCCTGGCACGGAATGAGATAGGATTCAGGGAGGCTTAGTTCTGCTGCATAAAAAGCATCTGTTTGTTTATCTCAGATAAAGGCAACAGTGGTCAGACATGTATTTTACTACTACATTTCACCTCATCTTTTAAAGTGTTCTCATAAATCTTGCATCAACAGTTGATTAGGAGTCAGGTGCAGATAAATATGTTCTTTATTGAGTTTTGAGCTTCACTGCATTTTTAGGTCAGTTCAGGATTTAGGGTCTCATGTGACTAGCACATTGTCCTCGCTGTCTCTGATCCAGTGATTCTTCTGAAAGGCTGAAGAATGTGTTATCTGATAAGTCTTTGGACCTATTGAAGGTGGTTTGGCTCAGGGTCCCAAATTCCCAGGGAAAACCTGAACTGTTGGCCTGGGTTCGGCTGAATGGTTGTGGTGCCCTGTGCTTTTGTGACACAAAGAGTTGCACAGAGCTTGCACTTAACATCAGGGATAATACAGGAGATATTTCTTGACCAAGAGAAACTTTGAAGACCTGAAAATTACTGAGTTGCTGAAGTAGTGAGTTTTCAACTAAAAAGAAAATCCTTTAGCAGGCAGTGGAGGAATCCTGCACATGTTCTGTCCCTATTACTCAGTAGACACTAATTGCTTCACTTCACACAAAAATACTGCAAGAACATCCTTCCCTTACACTGTCATGCAACTTTGTACCCAGTTACTTCATTAAACTTGGAAGGATATCACCAACTAGAAAGAGATGTTTCTATATCAGTTCCCTCTGTTTCCATCTCCTTTTCTTTGTTTTTATGTACATATCCTTTCTTTCATATATATATTTCTTTTGCACAGCTATTCCTTTCCTACATTTTCTTAACCTGCATCTTGTTTTTCTCTCACTTTTTCCCCCTGTCCTTCCTTCATCTTCTGTAAGAGAGATATTTACTTCCCTTATTTTTTGCGTCAATTCTTCTTCATCCCTTTTTCCATTTCTCTTTCTCAGTCACTATCTGTGTTACCACAAGAAGATCTAGATAAACAGATGAGAGATAAAGTTGGAGAACAAGAGTACTACAGTGGCTGTAGTGCCAGGACACTGTCTGGAGTTAAGGAGTAGGTCTAAACAGGCTGTATCCCACCACCACCACCTCCTCCCTTGAGAGAGGTTCCCAGGGCCACATTGATGTCTGTTGCAGTCTTTGTTCAGCTGCTTGTTCTACAAACAGGTAGTGAAGACAGACTTCAATACAGGGGCTTATGAATCTGAAGGAGGATAAAGGCAGTGTTTAGTCAACTATACCTAAAAAACATGTTCCCCAAACCCCACACTTGGTGGCTGTCGTATACTGGAGGCAAACTTTTGTCACAGCTTTATTACTGAAAATGTTGTTTGTATCCCTGCTGGATCCGGCGTGACATAAAATGCAGTGGTGATAAGTATGTTTTTATAAAAAAGCCTCCTTAGGAAGCCCTTCTCACCACTGGACGCAACTGGAACGGTGGAGGTCCTAAGAAGTAACCGACGGCAAATTCTGGGTCAAGCAGTGGGAAACGTCCCCATATAAAGAATAATTAGGGATGCACTGAGTATGAGGCACAAGGCAGCTTGATTCCTACCTTACCTGGCATAGGTACAGAGAGCAGTTGATCTTGGCTTCTAGTCTTTGCTCCAGTCATTTTTTCACTGTTAGCATGTTTGTGCCTATGTATATTTCAAGCACTACCACAGGTAGTTAAGAGATATAATTAGGCATTCAGAGCAGCATTGTGAGCAGGTTTGTCCTCCAATAGCAATTTGTGGACCCACGACCTCCATGTCTAGGAATGTAGAAAAAGGGTCTCTTAATGGGGAAGCTGAACACTAGTCTCGTGTTCTGGGGTACTGCACTAACCATAGAGCTTGTCTGTCAATGAAGATAAACAGGAAATTCTTTAGTAGCTGCTGTTTTAGAAGTAAAGAGAGAAGCATGTGCAGATTCAGAAAGGCACAGGTTGCAGATCCCCTCTGAAGAAAGACACCTCTTAGCAGTGCTGAGTACAGCAACATAGCCTGGAGAGTGCTGGGCTTTACTGTTTTCCTCTGTGCCATTTTGTATCGTAGCTCCCCTGGGTGCTGGCTTTTTTGATCCATAGTAGCAATATTCATCTCTCCTTCCAGGCTTTTGGTTTCCATTTAAGAGACTGAGAAAGTGCTTATGCTGCAGTGCTCATAATTGTGGCATCTCAGTCTAGGACCTACTTTTAGTGTCTGTTTCAGTTTTGCATCTGAAGAAGGCTCTTTCCTCCTTTCAGTGGGGTGCTGGGAAATATCCAGATCCTACAGTGCCGCAGAAGTGGTGTATCTGCATACATGCTTCATGGATGGGGTGGGGGGTGGGGGGTGCAATTAGTGACATATTTTGAAGCACTTGACATATTGTTCTGCAATCCCCTGAAGACTGAGGATCTGGCAAGATGCTGCTCTATTCTATGTCTGGTTCCAACTGGCTGTACCAGAAGCAGGAATAACCCTGCAGTTCTTCAGCTGAGGACATTTGGCTCAAAGGCAGTGTGTCTGACATCACTCATAAATTACCGTCCTCAGTCCCACTCAGCCAGGTCCTCTTTGGTTTTGGCATTTCTGTTATTTCTACCCCCTAAATCCTCCTACTGTGCTTCTGAGTGGAGGGTGTGTGGATGTCTTCACAGATGTCTGCTCCTTGCTCTTACTTCTGAAAAATCTCATACTGTTATGTCTGTCCCTTCACTCTCCATTGCCAAGGAGATGGAGTTTTCCAGGGAGGATGTCTGTCAGACTGACTGCTGCGAGGTATTCACTTCTTTAGAAATTCAGCTGCTAAGGGAGCTGAGATGTGTGTGAGCAGGTGAATCAGAAGTGAGGATTACTAAGAGGGACTCCATACTGTGGGAAGGCAAAGACAAGGAGCCTCATTGCAGCCTAGAGGAATACATGAGCAATGTGCAGGACTGAGGGGCCTCTGCGGACCAGCTGAGCACAAGGACAATGACACCGAATATGCTCCAGCTGTCTCCTTCAATCCTCATGTTTCTGAGGCCTCCACCTGTGGTACTGGTTGTGTCTGCCAAAAAGCCTGCTTTACCTGGCCTCCCTCCCTCCTTCCCTCCTGCCTGGCACTGGTGGAGCTGGTAGCAGGACTGATGAGGACGTGAGAGACTGCACGAGGATGCAGCCCAGCTCCCTCCATCACCTGCTGTCTCCTAAAAGGCATTAATCAAGGACAAAGAAGGGCAGCTCCCCACCTCCACTCATGCTTTTAACCCTGTGATGACCATAGCATCCTTTCCCAAGGGACTTTGGGACAGAGGTAAGGATCACAGCTGCAGAGGCTGGGAGAAGAATTGGGAAACACAGGCACTGAAAAATTGTGAGGGAAGGAGTGATGAGATGGACCACAGCTGGAGAAAGGAGGAGCCACTGATGAGTAGCACTGAAGAGACAATACATGTCAAGGAGAGGAGCGTACAGAAAGAGTTATGCTGCTCAGAAACAAGTACAATAATAGGGAAAAGGACAGATGGAGAAACCACAAAGGGATGGGAAGAGACTTGAAGAAAGGGGATTAAAAAAAAGAAGAAAGATAGCCTGACAGGGAGAGGCACGAATGCAGGAGGTGCCAAGATCTGGCTAGAGAAGGGTTATGTGGCATGTCAAAACATGTGACATGGTTATGTGGGGTTATGTGACGTGTCCCAGACAGCGGGTACAAACATGGCATCTGGCCTCGTCAGTACAAAACTGATGTTTAAAAATGCTTCTTAGTGGGGAGAAGACCACTGGCTGAAGAGACTCTGTTTAAAGACTGGATGGATCCCTCAGTCTTTCCCTGTGGGTTTTTTCCCTTCTATCTGTTGCCTTGTTAGCACTCTTGTAGCTCTGTCAGTAGCCAGGGTTAATGGACTGGCCAGCATGTAGTCCCTGCACTATGGCTCCTTGCTATCCTAGACCTGCCATCTCACTTCTTTAATTCTGAGCTAGGGAATGGCCAGCTCTACTTATCTGTCATCAACAGAGGAATCTACACTCTTCCACATGCATCCAGTCTCTGCTTTCCCAGATCCATTTCCCCATACTCACATTGTTTGCAGAGCGATAACAGACTTGGCAGGAGAGCTAATTCAGAAGTATAATATCTTTCAAACAAAGTGCACCCTGTTCCCACCTGGTCAATTAAACTGGAACAAATCTGTGCAGAAGCACTGACCTGAGGCCAAGCACTTTCCCTCCTGGAAAGATGTGTGATGGCTTCCCCTGTGAACACCATCTCAGCCCTACCTAGAGCTGTGGGATGGACAGCTCATCCCCACTGTCCACTGCCTGTCTGCTCAGGCAGACAACAGCAAGGTCAGAGCCAACTGTGATGGTGGTTTCTGTGCAATACATACCTGTACAATCCACTCCAGTCTCTTAAAGGAATGACTCCATGAGTGAAGCCCCTGTTGGAATAAGTGATGTAGATGCTTTATGAAGCTGTTGCTATCACAGACCAAAAGCCATGGTGCTAAGCCTGTGTCCTCCCCCCACAATGTGTGTTATCTCTGGGGAACTCAGGGCTGAAGCTTCTCAGTACTGAAGGTATTTAAACCTCTAAGCCAATTCTTAAAGGAGTCCCTGACCTCTCAGCAGCTGGCCTGTTCCTTACTGAGAAACAGGACTGCAGTGAGACCTGTTTTGGAGCAAACAAAATATTTTGTGGGGAGGACTCTTGCTGGAGTAAGGTGGATTGGAAGGAGGGAGCTGTGCAGCCAGGACTGTGACTTCTCCAGTTTCCAAAGCTTTCTCTGGGAGAGGCCTTGGCCAGAGCAGCCATGGCTTCTGTGCAATTCCCACAGCAACCTCTGCTGGGAGTTGCCACTGGGGAGTACCAAGGACCTCTCCATACAAGGAGAAAGGGTGTAAAGCAAAGGGCAGCTGTGCAGAACAGCAGTTGTGGCCTTACCCTGTTGCAAATAGTGATGTAAAATACTAAAAGTATTGCCCTTCATGTCTTGTTGGAAAAGTACAAATTTATTTTGAGGATTTGCTCAGTACTGTTAAGTTTCTTAACGCTTTCAGAAAAACTCTTATCTCTACTGTTCAAGCTCTTTCTCTTTCCGGGTTTTGCGACCTTATCACTGCAAAGAGTGATTTTTTTTTTTTTTCACAACAACATACTAGGAAGAAAACCTTCTTCATTACCTACAAACGTTTCCGTGTAGGATTTTATTTTGCTTTTGTTTTTGTTATAATGCGAATGCTAATGTAAGTGTGAAGGTTAATGTTTGGTTTTGGACAAACCATGCCCAGTAGAAATCAACAATAAAAATATAAGCTTTCAAATAGGGAATTGGTGAATACTGCTACCCAGAAATGCCTACATATAAACAAATGTAGTAGATATATTAATGCAAGAAAGCACAGATATGCAAACACAAAGCATATTGTGTATACATTCATGAACACATGCAAATGTACATCCCTTTGTATGTACAAAGTAACATGTGTGTGAATATCTTTGGATATTTAAATGTATGCTCAGAAATAAAAGCATGTGCAAATATATGGATGTAAAGTATTACACATGTACACAAAGTAATACACATGTACACTTTCCAATATTATGTATTCATACACTTGTACTCTCAAACATGCCAGTATTTGTACAGGCATGCAGTAGCACACATTACATATCTATTTATATATCAGAGCGTAAAGTTACTCAGATAGGAACATTTTATATAGAAATGCAAGCGTAATACAGGCCGCAGAGTATCCTCCACCTGCCCACAGAAGTACACCTGAGCATTTGCGTACACAGCATCCTTGCACAGCTAGGCTAGCTGAATGCAACCACTTGTTTTCCAAAAGATGAGGAGGGCCATGGGCAAGCACATACACGTGTGTGTAGGAGTGGAAGTGAGCCATGAAAGGGAGCAGGAATGATCCTGGGGGAGGGTGAAGGGTGTGTGGAGCACCCAGAGGGAGCAATGCAAGAGTCAAATGGGTTTTCATGAGTAGGGTGGCCTCACTGGAGAGTGAGGAAGAAGGCTGGGGTAGAGATAGAGAGCGTGGATCAGGACATGCGTGGTCTTCCCCTGAAAAGAGTGTATATAAAAAGTGGAGGCAGCTTAGGGAAGATGCCCACCCTGGCTTACTGGCACCTTATTTCCAAGAGGTGGAACTGCCAGGATGGGATGATAAGGCTGTATGCTGGGATCCCTTCTGCCCCCTTTCTGTTGGCTGACCTTACTGGCAATGCAGCATGGGACGGGCTGCACAAGTCTGCTCTTCCTAAAAATGGGTTTAATCTCATCTTTCCTTGTCTGCTCATCTGGATCTCAGCACAGGAGTGGCATGTGGTGTTTTGAAGCACTCTTCACATTGCCTTCTTTCTCATCCTACACAGGCTGCTGCTTGCGCTCCTGCCTACTAAGCAGCAAGCGTGGGTGCTGTACTGGGAAAGGAGAGGGAAGCACTGCCACAGGGCAGCTCAGAGCATCTCCTGCTGGGAGAGGAGTGATAAACCCCCGTGCTAGACTGGCTTAGCCATTGTTAGCCCATGAGGTGAAACAAGCCCGCATAGGGGAGAGGCTCAAATCCTGCTGCCTGAGTGTTTCCAGCTCAACAGCACCTAATTTTAGATTACAACAGGGAGGGGAGCAGAGATGGGTCATCCAGGCTATTGCTGGAAAATGTAGTGTGATTTTGGGCAAGTACCTGGGAGCAGAGCGTGGCTCGACGAGAAATGCCTCCAGAAGCAGTGTTCATGAATCTGCAGCTCTGCATGTGCCCATCTATGTGCCAATGTGTTTCTGGGTCTAAGCTGCTGTGTCAATATATATGTGTGTATTTGCTGGGGAGTGTATATGTCTAGTGGGTGGGTTCAACTCTGCGTACTGTATGTGCATGTGATGGCTGCGTGTGGAGTTTTCTCTTACTAATGTTGGGGTGTGAGAAGTATGCCTAAATGGGGACATGAGATAAGGTAGCTTACACTGCTGAAATGCCTCCACCCCATGCCATGGTGTGCAGGCCCAGACTGGTTGCCAGCAGGCAGCATGTCCTGGCACCTATTGCACTGGTGCTGGATTGACCTAAAATGCTGCTGTGAGGAAGCCTGTATTTTCTGATCAGCATCTGTCTGACCG
This sequence comes from Coracias cyanogaster, assembly GCA_033124195.1. Lineage (NCBI taxonomy): Eukaryota > Metazoa > Chordata > Aves > Coraciiformes > Coraciidae > Coracias > Coracias cyanogaster. The sequence continues at coordinate 21,843 of JAVSBS010014904.1, read as the reverse complement.
AAACGCTGCAGCTGGTTAAGCAGCTAGAAAACATTGTCTAGCTGAATTTGTCTAACTTCCCATCATCCTCTTGTCAGGCTGGTGCGGTACCCCGCATGTACCACAGGGATTCTTTTTATGTCTTACAGCAAAAAAATTTGTTTTTCCTCCTTAAGAAGTAACTTTTTTTTCCATCAGAATGTAGTATTTTCTTGAGAAATTTGAAGTAAAGATTAGTTTTGTGAAGTCTCCTCAAAAACAACCCATTCCTTATGCATGTGCTGTTCAGCCCTGGGGAAAAGGAGGGAAGTGTTGTCTGAGGGCTCAGGTGAATGGCAACCCTAATTCCTTCTATCCTTCTGTTCCTACCCTAGCCTCTTCATGAACTGACCCTCAGGCCAACCACTCTCCCAAACTGGATGTATTTTCCTATTGCTATGCTGCTGATCAGGACTTTGCTAGAAAATTCTCTTTGCAGTTGTACTCCTTGGTACATTTTTTTTTCTCAACTTACACTATCTGTAATTGAACTTCATTAGCTGGATTGTTTTCTTACACTGCCCTTCAAATTCAGTTTCTTGCTCTGAGTAGAGAAAACCACAGTGAGATGCAGTGGCTGATCTGTAAAAAAAACGTAACCATTGATATTTTGGCTAAAGCCTCTTGCTCCTGCCCTGCCGCCTCCTGCTAGCTCACCTCTGAGCTTCCATCACAGCTCTGCTGGTGCCTCCACTTCTCCACGCACAGCAGCATCCCAATCTGGGACTGGGATGTGGGCTTTGGGGCATTTTTGGACATAGTTCACTTGTTGCCTGTATATCCCAGAGAAAAGGAGGCAGAAACAGAGATTGTAAGAAGGACAATTGCTTATGGAAACAATATATTTACATTATTCTCTGTGAGTCACATGCATGTACTTCTATATTGCTATTCTTAAATGCGGACCAGCTTTAGGATAAAACAAGACAAATAGATAGCACAAGAAAAAGGCAAATGCATAGGTATATAGCTCCTCTAGAAAGCCTTGTTTCTCAGGCAAAATCTATCAACAAAAAGTAGTTTTATGGCCTAGATGCTGGGCAGGAGTCTTTTCCCAGCCAAAACAAAAGAGGATAAGGCCTGATGTGTTATGGGAGGTGGGACTAGGAAACCTCAGATGACTTTCTGTGGGTGTTCACATCTCTTGCGTAGCACAGGAAACAGCATTTTCAACATGACGCTACTGCTTGTGGTTTACTTTCCAGGGTGTTGGATACTGCAGAACTCTTTTTTTTTTTTAAGGGTGACTTCCCCTTTGCAAGTGATTTTTAAGACATTAAAACCTTTTGACCTCAGTGATTTGATTAACTGACTAGGTTAACCAGGGAAGTTTTCAGCAGCATTAGCTCCAACCTACATTTAACCCTGGTAGGGGGCAAAGGTTAAAGGCGACTTTGGTTTAATGCTGATCTCTCCAATGCTGTGCCTGTGCTCTCCTAGTTGGATAATTCTGCAATTTCCTCCTGTATCTCTCTGTCTGTGGTCATCTTTTCTATCTGTTCACCTGTTATCCATTTTCCTCTAGTACTTTGCTGCTGCCTTTTCCTTCCTTTTTTATTCCTCTGTGTTGCCCTTCTAATCTGTTTTAGTACTTGCTTTCTTTGTCTCAATATGCCTTTTCCTTTCCTTTTGTTTTTGCCTTTTGTCTCTCCATTGGTTCTCTTCTCACTCTCTTAACCTCCTGTTGTCTAGAGGCCAATCTACTTCCCACCCATCATCTTATTTCTCTCTTTTATCTTTCCTCCCTTTTCCCCACTCCTCCTCAGCTCTTCTCAACAATAAGTTACTCATGGCTTGTGTGGGGAAGCATCTGGCCCCTGCTGGCTCTCATTCTCTCTCCTTTGTTCTGGATGCTCTTTTGTTGTAAACACAACAAACAGAAAAGCACAAAATCATCTCTCAAGGCAAACACTGCAGAATAATCCTCCTTGTTCCTGCTCCTCTTATCTCTGAAGAATTTGTTCTCCAGGCAAAATAATAAGAAACATGAGAAAGGATTCACTAAACTTGAAGGGGAAAGAGGGAGATTGGAAAGAGCTTCATCATACGGGGCAGTACTGCTGAACTGAAAGTTGGGCAGATATGAAAAGCAGCTAGTCATATCTGCCAGGTGCTTGGAAAGCAGAGTGACAAACCTGTAGTTGGTCAGTCCCTGCTGATCAGTCTCTGTTTCCATTAGGTTGTGGAGGCATGGATGGGATCAAAAAGTTTTGGGTCTGTCTGGGTGTTTTTTAGCACCCAGTTTCTTGTGCCTTCTCCTCATTTGTCCCTGGAGCCAAGGCCTTGTGTATATGAAATGCCAGAGAACTGTACCTGTTGGAGCTCTACTGATGTTCTGAAAAAGCCACAGCAAGGTGCTTCTGTGGGGTCACTTGCCTGCTTCAGTCTCTGAGATAAGAGCAGACTTGCCTATTGCCGGGGCTCTTGCTTTAATGCTAGGCAGTCATCTCTGATTAATACAGCTTTCCTCAGAAAAGGTAAGTTCCCTAAAAATGAAACGTCAGTTGGCATGCACTAATTTAGACATTCAAGTGTTCTCAAAGATGAAAAAAGGCTCATTAAGCAAAAGATGACCCTTTCTCAAGCACCATAGCTTTGTGGTTAGGACGTGTTTAATGTGGGGCAGCCAGCATCAAGTTTGACCTGGGATCAGTGCTGCCTGGCCCTTTTCTTTAGAAATCTTACGTCTGGCTGGCCACTGGTGACCTGCAGTGGGCCTCCATCCTAGAGCAGTTAATGCACTTTGCATAATACATGAGTATTATATTCCCAAAAAGACTTGGTGGATGGTTTTACTTGGTGCAGTGCCAGATAGCTCTGCTAGGAAGGTTTTAAGGTATTTCCCCCAACAGCTGATCTTCAGAAGTATTATCTGTGAAGTGGGAGGTAGGTGTGTGTCCTAGGATAGAAATAAAACTGTTAATTTAGGAGGAAAGGCCTGTGATGCAAACTTCAATTCTAAATAATTGAGGATCAGTGGATGAATTCAGAATGGGGTAAAACTCACTGAAATGGGAGGGTGGGGGACTTCCCCCACATTCCTAGGGAAACTGGGGTGGGGTTTTGGTGATGCATTTTGAGCTTGTGTCTCTTTCTTACTGCTGTTTACTCCACCAGCTATGTAAAGATAAAGATGTGCCACCTACTGTGCTCTGCATGATCTGTTAAAGATTTACTTTTCAGCCAAACTCTTACTGCTTCTAAGTTGGACTAGTAGTTATGTATGTATTTTATCTAATCTTGAGGTTTGTGTTGCTCCACACATGCAACAAAGTCACGTGGGCCAAGAATAAACTAGGAATGAGGCCATTTTAGAAGGCGGCTTTGCGCTGACTGAAGATTGCCTCTGAAATTTGGATATGCTTAGAGCCTCCCCAAATAAGGCAACTTCCCACACTAAGCAGTAAACGTCTATTTCCAGAGCTAATGCCAGAGTTTGAGGCAGCTTGGTGATCAGACTCAAGGTGGAGTTTGCTACGCTAGCAAACAAATGGAAAATAGGCTAGGAAAAAGAAAAATAAATGTGAGCCACGATTTGTCAAACGAAGAATGTTAGGGAATTAGGGCTGGATCTGGCAGCCTGATAGAGGCAAGGCTGCCACATCTCTTTGCTCCCAGGTACAACCAGTAGCAAGGCTGAGCCTGTTCTCCCTGTAGGCACATGCATAAAAACACACATATACACCACAGATGCACACATATATACATGGCTGCCACGCAGATCTACACAGACACACAGAGCATTTACACAAACAGCACCAATGGCCTTATCCTGTTCCCCTCACAGACTGAGCAGGATGGAAGTCCAATAGTGTGAAATATATATATATATATGTATACATCTATACACACGTACAAGGTGGATCCTTCCAGGAGCTGAGCTAAGGCACTCCGTCTGCCCCCAGATCCCAGTCTCCACAGTTGCTGGCATCCGGGCATACAAGACCCCAAGGCTGCAGCCCCACTCCTGTAGCTGGTACAGACCCCATCATTCACACACAAAAGTGTGTGTGTGCATGGCTGGCCAGGACTCCTCTGATCTCTCCAGTAGCCAACCCGCCCTGGCCTTGCCCATACAGACACCAGTGGGTTTCACCCCTGTAGACCCTGGCAGCTGGCTGGGACTGTCTCGGTCCCTCTGGGAGCGTGCTCCTCCCTTATAGGCACCCACCAGCTCCCTTGCCAGCTGGTCTGGCTGGATCTTTACTAGTGCTCACACCCTCACTTGCATGCCCGCACTTACTGCACTACGGGCACAGTGAGTGTGGGCACAGTGCCTGTGGCCTGGCACTCAGACCCCCATATACACCACATCACCCCACTCCCAAATGGAGAGTACCTCACCCAGGAAAAAAAGAGTTAGAAATAGAATTTAATAACTTAAATAAGGCAAACTGTGCTCATTAGCTGCAGGGCAAGGCTGGACATGCGAGCTAGCCAGCCAAAGTTTACATGCAGCTGTCCATTTTTTCTCCTCATCCCTCCCTTTCCCCACTTTGATTCCTCCCCCTAAACATCCCATAGTAAATCCCGTGCAAAATGCTCTTCCCCTACATCCCGGAATGTGTCCGGCGCCCCTGTATGCAGCACAGCACCCTTCCTCCCCCTTCTCCAGTCTGGAAGATGTCCCAGTCATTGACTCCACGTGATGGGTTTTCACACCTGGACAATGGGGCTTATGACTTTCCTGGGGCAGCCCTTGGAGGGGCTGCCCAGGCAGAGTGTCCCTTCCTCTGAGTCTTTAATTTGGGTTGCCACCTGCCCATTACGACCCTGTTCTGTTATGGGTGTGTGCAAATGGAGCCTTTGATGTGCTAATGGCTACTGTGATGGGCCTGAGAGTAGCTGGCGCAGGGTGTTATTTGGGATCCTCCTCCTGCCATTGTCTCCCTGTGTCCCCTTTGTAGGAGCGCAGAAGTGCTTTTAGCACGTAGCCAGGAAGCATGACTGTGCAAGCTTCCCTTGCCCTTCTGCACAACCGTTTTTCTGTTGGGAATAGTATTTTAACAACAACACATAAACACCCATGAAGGGAGTGAGGGAAAGTGTCACCCCATTTAATTTACTGTTAATTTCCAGTATGTGTGGTCAGATGACCACGCCAAAAAGACAGCAGAAGTTAGTATGTATGTGATTGTTCCAGTGTCCCAGACTCTGGTGACAAAAGCGAGGGCTGGTCCCAAGATAATTTTCTAACAACAGAAAAATGGCCTAAGTCAGCTTTCTCCCCTTCTGCCCTTGCCCGCAGCCCCAGCTCTGAGCTGTTGTTGTCTTCTGGAGTCAAGATCCTTGGCAGAGTCTTAATTCAGTGAAGACTTTTATTGTTTGACAGTGGTTTTGTCTGAGACTGAAAGCACAGCTCTTCATTACTCTCCTGGAAGAGTGTGGCAATTGTTTGACCCGAAGGGTGGACAGCAAATGACTATGAAGTGCAGTCTGATTGAAAGGGTACAAGTTTGGGACTAAATGCAGCCACAGGGTCACAACTTCAGCTTTGCCCCCATAGATTCTAGCTTTGTAGGAAAACTGTGCCTCATCCAATAGCCTGGGGAGGTGGGATGAGATAATGTTGAATTTAAGAATAAGTCTGTACAGAGTACTGCACTATGCTTCTATTACCAAACAGAATGAAAAAATAGAAGGGCAATATTTTAATTATAGTACCAGATTTCATGGGAAATGGAATTTGGACCATTCATGTAATGGGTTTAACTTGTAGTGTCTTATATATTGTTATAAACAAACTTATGCAAAGTAAACTGGTTTTGAAGTGGCATCAAGACCAGGTTAGATGGGGCTTTGAGCAACCTGGTCTAGTGCGAGGTGTCCCTGCCATGGCAGGGGGGTTGGAACCAGATGATTTTTAAGGTCCCTTCCAACCCAAACCATTCCATAATTCTCTGATGAGCATTCACAGAGTACAGCGTTTGACCTTATGCTTTTTTCCCATGCAACTAACTATAGGGCAAGAGGAAATGGCCTCAAGCTGTGCCAGGGGAGGTTTAGACTGGGTATCAGGAAGAAGTTCTCCACTGAAAGAGTGGCTAGCCATTGGAACAGGCTGCCCAGGGAAGCAGTGGAGCCACCATCCCTGGAGGTGTGCAAAAAACGGGTAGAGGTGGCGCTTTGAGATATGGTCTGGGGGTCCGGGAGATGCTGGACGTGGGTGGGACTTGATGATCCTAGAGGTCTTTTCCAAGCTAAAAGGATTCTATGATTCTATTCCTCCCCGCTGGTGCCTTTCCCCAGGCCCTCTTCCAGCGGCGGGCACCATGGCAGCCCTGCAGCTCAGCACGCACGCCGGTAGCTGTCAGGCCCAGGCCGCTGATGTCAGTTCGAAGTCAGAGAGCGGCGTTTTTGTTTCGGGCTGGTTTAGCGGGGGTTGGGTTGGTTTGGGTTTTTTTTCGGTAATTACGAGACACCGAAGCTCCACCCCGTGCCCGCCGCTTCCCGCCCCCTTCACAGTCCATAAATAAACCGCCAGCGTGGGCTCCGGCGAAGGCGGGTGTGTGCGTGCGGGGGGTGGGGCCTGCGCTGCGCTCCGCCGCCTCTCGGGCCCGTTAGCTGCGGGAGCGCCGGCCGTTGCCCGGGAGCCGTTCGCCGCTAGTCGTCCGCCGACGAGCCGCCGACGATGGACGCCAAAAAGGTAGGGAGGAGCCGCGAATTTCTCGCCCACCTCGCTCGCCGCCCGGGCGTTTCAGCGGAGGGTTGGGGAAGGGGGAGTGCGGGGATGCGGTGGTCGGGGTTCACGGCGGCCTCCCTTGCCCCCCTCCGCCGCCGTGCCTGTGCCGGTCGCGGTGAGGGTGGGTGCGGCGGTGGTGCCGGCAGACCGCGGCTAGCTCGGGAAAAGCCCCGTCTGCGGCGTGGGGAGATGTGTGTGGGGGGCTGGTGGGGACGCACGCCGGGAGGGAGTTGTCGCAGCTAGCGAGATGGATTTGTTAATTCGTTGATCTGATGAGCCCCGTGACGCTCTCCCTGTTTTATCGTATCGACCGCGGCGCTTATTCTGCTGGCAGGGCAGCGCTCGTTTGTCCTGTAGGGCTTATGATGCTAAAAAGGACGTGACTCTCGAAACTTTTAATTTATTATTACTTTGCGCTAGTGGCGGCGGTATGGCTTACAGAGGTATTTTTAAACTTGAGGAAGCTTCGGAGGCCGTCCCCTTTCCCCGCTTTTTCCCCTTGGGAAGGGCGAGGACGGGAGAAGCCGTTGCCGGTGGCGCCGTTAACTCGGCGCTGCGCGTGGGGCGTGCGGCCGCGCGCGCGCGTGTGTGCGTGGAGCGCGTGCCCCCAACGGGGCCCGCAGGCGGGCCTGCGCGCGGGGCCGGCGAGCCGCCTCGCGGCCTGGCGGTTAGGCCGGAGCGGCGGAGTCGGGGGTGCCCGGCGGCCCTCAGCGCCATGTTGATGGGAGGGCGCGGGTAGTGGGAGAGGAGGTGAGGCGGAGGAAGGGGAAAGCATCGGGGCAAGGTCACTCAGAAGCGAGGGGATGGGAGGCCGCTTCTTCTGGGTTTAACAAGTTGTGCTGCGCCGAGGCTCCGGTCGGGGAGGGAGAAGGGGGGAGACTGGTGAGAAGCATCTCCTGAATAATGAGCGCTGCTGATGCTTGTGGTCGGAGGGAGGGGTGGTGGTTTGAGTTCCTTGCTGGTCTGTAGACCTCAGTCTTGAACCTTTGGACAGGGTGGGTGTAGTTGTGCTGTTTCCGAGCTCCCTGTTTGCCTTTTGGGAAGTGAGGCACTTCCAGCAGTAACAAACGATCCGTACATTAGCTCATGGTCTGACTCACTGAAGGGGATGAGTTAGGCCATGTGATGTCTAGGTGGTCGGAGATGAATAGCAGGCCACACAGCTGGGAGAAGAGAGCATGAAAGAAGGTGGAGCTAAACTCATAGCTGATGTGTGTACCGTGTAGGTAGGGGGTACACTCAAAGCAAGTACTCTATGGTCTTTGCTACATCCAGAAGAAAAAGGCCAGCTGTGGCCACTGCAAGCCATGACACAGCAGAGCCCTGAGGGGAAAGATGCTCTTGTGTTGAATCACTGTAGTGAAAACGCGGAGAGCTGGTTTTTGTCCTCAGCTTTGCCATATCAGACGCTTTGCTATATCAGACTAGGGATGACCTGGGCTGGAGTTCTAAAAGTACTTGGATGTCCTAATGCCGTTTTACAGGCATCCAGGTGCTTTGAAAGAGCTTGTCCTGTCCTTGTGGTTCTGTGCCAAATTTTGAGACAAAAATGAGGGAAGCAGTCAGAGGGTGGCAAAAGAAAGCCTGGACTGCCTAGGGTGTGAATGCTATCTCGGGAATCATCTGCCCCCTGCAAGAAAAGGACCATGTTCACTTTGTCTCCGTGGATAGCCTTGTCTCAAGCCAAGCACTCTTCCTGACATTTACATGATGTAGGTGGGGGAAGCCATGCATGAGAGTAATTTCCCCAGTTTCAGTTTACCGGGGCCTAGCTGGTAGCTGAGTGAGGGTTGTGCAGGCCGGGAGCACCTATATTCTTGGCTTGAAAGATTGGTAAAGGTGGTATGAGCAGTGGCAGAAGGTTACTGGCAAAAAATTCGGGCAGCTTTGGGAGCCATTGCTCCTGTAGCTGAGCTGGAAAGTGAGAAACTGGAAAAGCTGTGACAGTAGGCCCCAGAGAGTACTACTTCTCCTCTGCCAGCCTTAGGACAATAATTGAAAAGCCTTGGGAAAAGGACTGTTAATATTTTTTGGAAGAGCTTCCCATCCCTCCTGAGACAAACATCGTCTTTCCCAATCGTGCCAAACATCGTCTTTCCAAATCGTGCCAGCTAAAGAACTGGCAGTTGTAAGTGCCAGCCCCTGAGTCACCTGGTCTCCCACACCTATTGTAACTCAGAGCTGGCTTAAATGCTCCAAGCTTTAAAAACATAGAGAATGTCAGGTGCTTTTCACTGACACATTTCTCAGTCTGTGAGATTTCTCTGAGGTTGGATCTCCAAAGTTCCTCTATGGCTCTGAGGCCTCAAGCAGTTTATTTTATAAAGTATTCACATATACTCCAATTCCAGGAACTGCGTTTCATGTAGAATACCAAGTATTGCCAAAGCTTCAGGAAAAATAAATGGGAAGATTGGCAGCACTGCTGCCACCTCTGAGGCAGGCTGCTGTGCCAGGTGCCCTGGGGCAGAGTTGGGAAGCTCTAGCCTGGGAAAAGTAGGCCTCTTGCTGAAGAGTGCGTGTTCTAGCTGTTAGGAGTGACTGCCAGGATAGCTTGTGGGCAGAGCTGATACGCAGTTTATGGGAACTTGTCAGTTGGCACAGGGGAGAGCTAGACCCTTGTTTCATGACATGCCAGAGATCAGCAAAAGCTTTTCTGTAAAGCAGATCAACCCAAAATAACAGCCACTAATACAGCCAGTGTGTTCATTACTAATGAGCTGAGAATAGTTGATGCAGGTCAGGAGATAATAAAAGGGAGGTCCTGACAGGCTGTCCTACAGAGCAGTCACATGTAGTGTAGGTTGCATCTACCTTTCCAGGGTCTTTGTTAATGGTACCCACCCTTGCTGGATAAAAGCCCAGCAAGTGCTCTTGTTGCACTTGCATGTGAGACCTATGAGCTGCTGCTGCTGCTTACACTGAAGAGAAGTTTTGTAGAAAGTATGAGTAACCAAATTAACTTTTCTCTCTCCACAGAAAATAACAGCACCCCTTATCTATGCTGTTTCCGTTGCTGCCATTGGATCTCTCCAGTTTGGTTATAACACTGGTGTCATCAATGCTCCTGAGAAGGTGAGAGGGAAAATGAGTTAGGGGAGATGGTATGAGTAAAGGGCTGATGGGAAAACAACGGTATAGAAGAGAGGAGCTTTCTCCCAAGCAACTAATAATTTAATTCTGGTTTATGAAGTCGAGAAGCCATTCAGAACCCCCTTTCAACTACAGCAATGCACAGGAAGGGCAAAGTTTTGGGGAGAAGAGAGCAAACGGGTTAATTCTCTTAATTAGGAGTGCAGAGGGGACAGGAGGGCTCCATCTATCATTTCGTGATTGGTCTATATTTGGTGCATGGAGGAATGTGAGCCACTTCAGTTTTGAGTCAGAATAAGCCAGCCATGGCAGAAGGAATGTAGAGAGCAGCGTGCTAAAAAAGTTGAGGGTTGGTAGGGGGATTGCAGTTGGTCTAGTCTTGTTTATCTCAGGCACAATCTCAGGCTTCTTTATTTAGTTTATTCATTCCTTGTATTAACTGTAGATTCAGTGCTTGTAAAAGGGTTGTGACTGGAGCACTCTGATCAAATAATCTCATGACTGTAGCCTAGAAAAGAAGAGAGATGAAAAAAATGAGAAATGTGGTTTTCTTGTGACTTGTAAGATGGTTCCTCTTTCTCAGGAACTGAGTCACTAATACCACATCCACCCGTCTCCCGGAATAGATGTCACCTCACTGGGTGGGGGTGGGAGGTGGGGGTCCTCTGTAGCTAGTGTCCTGCTGCCATCTGCTGGGGGCTGCTACTCTGAGGCCCTGTCTGCCATAGCTTTTGCAGAATTTGCCTTGTTTTCAAAGAACGATGCCATGGAATTCAGCAACACAGCCCTGTCACATCCCCATGGGACAATGAAGGAATGTTTTTTATTACATAATGCTGCAATTTTCCAGGCTTATCTCAGTGAAACTTTGTGTCTCTTAAACTATTTCCATCTCAGAAAGCTTGTCCCTGCTGCCAGAGTCCTGGTATTGCCAGAAATGTTACCTTCCACTCTCTGGTCACCTTTTCTCGCTCCCTCTTACTCCCAACTGTCTCTCACCCATTCCCACATACCACCAGTAACTCACATAATCTAGAAATATTCAGAAGATAAGCCTGTTTTGCTTAAACACTGGCCCACTGCACCATGTTCAGTGAAGCAGTCTCTCCCTTGTACTGCTACATGGCTACTGAACTTCAATGAAAGTTCCTCTTTTTGCATCCTCATCTTCCCCTTGTGTGACTTGTTGCTGCCTAGCAAATTTTTCAGGTCTATCCTTGCTTCTTGCATCCATGAAAACAGAAAGAAGACTTCAGAAGTAATCTCCCCCCTCCCTAGTGCAAAATGCCTCCCACTACATTGTAACTCTGTCCCCACCTGGTTTCTATTGCAGATCATACAGAGCTTCTTCAACAGAACCCTGTCAGAACGGAGCGGGGAGGTTGTCTCCTCAGAGCTCCTCACCTCTCTGTGGTCCCTTTCTGTGGCCATCTTCTCAGTAGGAGGCATGATTGGCTCCTTCTCAGTCAGCCTGTTCGTCAACAGATTTGGGAGGTGAGTTGAGAAAAGGGATCCAAGCCATTAGGGAATTTTTACTTTCTACAGTGGAGTATTGTGAGGAAGAGGTCAGAGGTGAGAGGAAGGGAGGAGGTGGCAGAGGTTGGGGAGGAAGCAAGAACTTGTGTGCTGCAAAAAGAAAAACGGTTGCAGGGCAGGAGCTGAATGTTAATTACTCTGTTCTCCTATGCCTGAGACATGGGGTGTCATGGGTAGCAACCAGTGATATTTTTTTTTCCACCCCCCCTTTCCCCTGCTATTGCCAGTTTAAGCTCAGTCTTGACATCTTTACCCTGGCAGGAGGAATTCCATGCTGCTGGTGAACGTCTTGGCATTTGCTGGTGGCATTCTCATGGCTTTCTCTAAGATGGCAAAGGCGGTGGAAATGCTGATCGTTGGCCGCTTCATTATTGGTCTCTTCTGTGGTCTCTGCACTGGCTTTGTGCCCATGTACATCAGTGAGGTCTCACCCACCAGCCTCCGTGGAGCCTTTGGTACCCTCAACCAGCTGGGTATTGTTGTGGGCATCCTGGTGGCCCAGGTAGGCTTGATGCAACCTGATCCTGCTCTCAAGGGAAAGGAGGGCTGGGGGAGGGTGAGATGGGATGCACTTGCCATCAAGTCTGGTATGTGGTCCTTTCATGCTGCTCTGGAGATGGAGTATTTAAAAAACAGTGTTTCTCTCCAATTCTTGGTGCAGATCTTTGGCCTGGAGGCAATCATGGGGACTGAAACACTTTGGCCACTGCTTTTGGGGTTCACGGTCCTCCCAGCAATCCTGCAGTGTGTGGCTCTTCTTTTCTGCCCTGAGAGCCCACGTTTCCTACTGATCAACAAGATGGAGGAAGAAAAAGCAGAAGCAGGTAAGAACTCCTCTTGGAGGGTACAAGGCTGTATTCTGGCAGCCTACGCTGAACATCAGTGGGATGACAGGACTGACTCTGGGGCCTGTGGTGGATCAGGGTATGAGTCCTAGAGGGCACCAGGCCTACCCTCCTATCCTTTAGGTTGCACGAGTGGCAGGAAATGTGAGAAACTTGGCATCCCAATAGACACTTTGGGTGGAATGTAGATGTGAGGAGTGGTACCTGGCCTGTGGGATGTAGCAGGGCCAGTTGGTGCAGCTTTGTCATCTCCTGAAAGACAGGAAATAGGCTGACATTTAACAAGAACCTAGTGGGATCTTCCCCTCTGCAGAGGGCTGGAGTAAGTTCTGGCAAGCATGTGAACAGATGTAGGGATTGAGTGGAAGTTTGGAGATCAGGCAACATGAGCAGGTCACAGGCCTAGTTTCCATGCTGATCACAGCACCCTGACCTCTGGGTTGAGAAGATGAGCAAGGCTACATGTGCAGACTTGGTCTTTGCTGTGCAGCAGGCCCAAACATGGACTGGCAGGTGGTCTAGTCTTCTCTGTGCCACCCCCCCTTCCCCAAAATAGCAGGGTTGTGTGAGGAAAAAGACTACTGGCCATGGGTGTATTATACCTGCCATTTTTTTGATTCCTCCCTACAGTTCTTCGGAAGCTCCGTGGTACACAAGATGTGTCTCAAGACATTCAGGAGATGAAAGAAGAGAGTGCTAAAATGTCCCAGGAAAAGAAGGCAACTGTGCCAGAGCTCTTCCGTTCTCCAAACTACCGTCAAGCCATTATCATTGCCATCATACTGCAGCTCTCCCAACAGCTCTCGGGCATCAATGCTGTGAGTTATCTTCCTGTCTCATCTGCTGGGCCTCCCTTATCTCTGGCTATGCTTGCACTTCTCACTAATGTTGTCAGAACTGTGCTTCCAAAAACCTCTGTGCCTTGACTGGAGGCCACTGTTTAGTGATACTGCAGAGATTGCTAAAATGGAAGGTGGAGATTATACTGTCTTTCACTTCCCCCACACACTCTGGCAAGGTATCGCAGCCTTGCGTCAAGTGAATGAACCTTGACTGGAAGCATGTTTTGTACTGTTGAGTGCTTCTTAAACTCCCTGTTGGGCCTGCAAGCCATTAAGCAGAGAACAAGGGACATACTTTCAAACACTGGAATCATGACGTTGTCCAAATTTTGCTTCTCTTCCCAGGTATTCTATTATTCTACAGGGATTTTTGAAAGAGCTGGTATCACACAGCCTGTGTATGCCACTATTGGAGCTGGCATAGTAAACACTGTCTTCACTGTTGTGTCGGTAAGTGGAACAGGGCCTTATGGTGAGAGGTGACTTGCGTGCCTGGGCTTTTTTTGGAGATGTGACTGAAGACAAGTAGGCTGAGGCAAAGAATTGGACTAGGCAATGGCCTATAAGGGCAAAGAAAAGAATGCATTAAAAGCATTGTGGGAGGGGGGGATGGGAGAAAGAAGTATTGTTATCCTTTTAGAACAAAGGGAGGGTGAAAAGGAGTGGATGAGGGAAAGAATGACAAGAGAAGGCAGTAGCAAGAACTAGAGAGAAAAAAATGTGTGCGGAGGATGGAACAACCGGGTGGCTTGCACTGAAATCACACTGGCTCTGAGGGTTACAGGTAGATAAAAGATGTGCAGGGCACACTGAGCAAGGGAGCATCTTCTCTTGCTGCCAGAGTAATGGATTTTTTTCTCCTTTTGCCATCTTTTCAGCTGTTCCTGGTGGAGCGTGCGGGGCGCAGGACCCTCCATTTAGTTGGTTTGGGTGGCATGGCTGTGTGTGCTCTTCTTATGACTATTGCTTTAGCTCTGAAGGTGAGTAACTAGTGCTGTTGTCCAGCCTGACCCTAGCAAGCAACCTAATAAGACAATCTGCATTGCCCTGCCGTTCTGCCTTGTAGGCAGGTGCAGCTGAGGCTAGAGCTGGGTGTGCAGTGGAGAGCACAATTTTCTAAACCGGAAACTGTGTGCCACAGTGTTCACAGTGGCTGACAGTTTTGACACTGGAGGTGGCATTGTGCTGTGCTGTGTTTGCCTCAAATTGCAGCTGATCTTGTTTTGTTCCCTTGCAGGATGTTGTGGAGTGGATCAGATACATCAGCATTGTTGCCACTTTTGGCTTTGTGGCTCTTTTTGAGATTGGCCCTGGCCCTATCCCATGGTTCATCGTGGCAGAACTCTTCAGCCAGGGCCCACGGCCTGCAGCCATGGCAGTGGCTGGTTGTTCCAACTGGACCTCTAATTTCCTGGTGGGAATGCTCTTCCCCTATGCAGAGGTAAGGACTCAGTTTATAATGTGCTGTGAGTGCTGCAGTATTGGAATAGGTGTCCAGAGTGGTTGTAGAATCTGCTTCTTGGAGAAGTCAAAATAATGACTGTATGACCCTTAACACCCTAATCTCTCCTTGAAGTTGTCCCTGCTTTAAGCAGAGGGCTGGTCAGTCTTCCAGAGGTCCCTAATTCTGCCTTCTGATTGCTGCTGAAGGTTAAGAGTGTTGTGGCTTACCTTAGATTCTGTTGGCTTAACTGCTTGTAACTTAAAGAGTTGGAAAAGCCATCAAGGCTTTCTCTTTTTTTTTTAAAGCCTCCATTTCGGTCACCCCCAGGAACATTAAAGCATTGCAGAAGCCCACAAGAACCCAATTTAATCTTTTAAAAATGCTGTGTTGAGGAAAAATCAGTAAAGGCTGTGTTGGAGAAAGGTGTTAGAATTTTGACCTGTCAACAGCAAATGGCCTTGCATTTCTCTGTTTATGAGCTTTTAAAATTAAAACCTCTTGCTTTTGTCTTCCCTGCAGAAACTATGTGGTTCCTATGTCTTCCTCATCTTCCTTGTTTTCCTGGTTATCTTCTTTGTCTTCACGTTCTTCAAAGTGCCAGAGACCAAGGGCAGGACTTTTGAAGACATCTCCAGGGGCTTTGAAGGACGAGCAGAAGGCAGCTCCACATCACCTGTAGAGAAGAACCCCATGGTGGAGCTGAACAGCATACAACCTGACAAAGAAGTTGCCTAAGATTCATGACACACCCCTTCTTTTGACTCTTACTTGCTTAAAGAGTCATTAAAGGAATGAGCAAAGAAAACTATGAGAACTGGGACTTCTTTTCCCTCTCAATTGCTGCTATTTTCTTCTTTGCCCCTATATATTTGCCCATTCTGCCAGGCTTACCACCGTTAAGCAAATCTGATATGGGTGATCTCATTTTCAAGTACTGGAAGGCACCTGGCACTTGAAAAAACTATCTTCCCTGTCACAAACATCAGGAGAACAGAGAAGAGCTGGCAGTATTTTTGCTTTTATCACCTATAATTGCTGTTTGGGGTTAACATACTTATGCGCGCAGTGACCGTTATGTGTTTGAATCTAATTCCTATTTTTGTAGTGAGTTGAAGTGACCCACTGAACAAGTCCCTGGCTCTTTGTGTCCACTCTGTGTGTGTGTGCAGTGTTAACACTGGAATTTAACGAGTCTACCAAAAAGCCATCTCCTTCCTTTTTCCTATCCAGTGTGCACTTTTTTCAGCCTCAGGAAAAAGGGGACCAAGTTACATGCATATTTTTTCCTGCTTTTATTTTTTTTGTATAGACAGAGAACATACTTAAGTTTATTTATTTGTATGTCACTTTGTAAATAATTTATTTTTTTAATTGTGTACAAAAATGTACAGATAATGAAATCGAAGATGTTTAAGAGAAATAGCTATTCTAACAAGATGCTGTAGACTTGAGGTGCAATAAGACTAACGTGGTACTAAAGGAGATTGGGCATTTTGGATGGTACGTACAACAGAGCCAATTGTGCACATCGCCTTTAAGTTACTTGTGGCCTCTGGAAAGAAATTGAATGAATTGTGTGCTAGTGAGAAGAGGTGATTTTGTCCACCAAAATCTCAGTTACTTGGGATTTTTTGGGTGGTAATTTTAAATATTGTTCCCAAGTGTTGGCTGGCAAGTGTGGTATTGCGACAAATGGGTGTTTGTATTTCTGGTCACAGTTATGCGTTGTATGGGATGAGTGAAGGTGGTGATTGCAAGCCAGAAGGTAGCTTTAAGCTTCTCTTAATTTTACTTTTTTGGCTTTTGCTGTACTCTAGTAGGTCAGAAAGTCTAAAATTTGCAGATTGGTACTTAAAGGTATGCAAGGATAAATTATTTTCCAAAGCTGTATTTTCTTACAATTGTTCTTATAAATATTAGACTGAGGCATGTAGCATGACCCTTCTGGACACAGGTGTGTCAGTTATGGCATATGTCAGTTCAGTACTGTAGAGATGCAGGACTAGAGACCAGAGCTACTGGAACTTGCTAGCTTAGCGGTGTGAGAGGTCTGTAGCGCTTGGTCTGCTGGCTGGTTGCAGGCCAAGTGTTTTTGCCCCGTGTGTCCTCTCTGGAATATCTGCATGATGATCTTGTGACAGCCAGTGTGCAGCATGCTGTGTAGATGTGTACGGCTCTGTATTAGTGCCCTTGTTTAAAAGGGATATGGCAGACAGTAATGGTACATCACTAACTGTTGGTCTCCATGCTTGTGACACCGCTGGGCAATCCAGAGTATGTATACACCTACCCTTGCTGCCAAGCTAGCACAGTTCAGGGAGGCAAAAAGTAGCGTGGATGGGTGGACCTTTGCTTCACTGGCTGCAGCACTCTGAGAAGAAACTCCAGGCCCATGTCTGTCCAGTCCTGCACAAGCTATCTAAAGGTAGCACAGAGGTAGGTTCAATTTAAACTTCACTAAGATGTTCTGCATCTTCTGACTTGGTCAAACTCTGGGCTATGTGCAAAGTCATGCAGGAGTTCATCGCTGGATATCCTAGAAGAGAGGCAGGCCCACAGATTCCAAGGTGGGTAAAAGGAAGAAAGGCTCAAAGGCAGGAGTAACAGTGAAAGTGTCATAGCAGGAATAGTCCAAGCTTCCTTGACAACGTACTGCTTCAGAGCAGGTCTGAGAAGTTCCTGTTGGTGTGTATTCAAGGGGCATGTATCTGCCATTTTCAGGAACTTGTGATGACATTTTTACCTTCCCTAATGAGAAACAGTTGCAAAGACAGTAAACTTTGCTGCTCTGAAATACTGCCTGTGACTTCATTTGAAATTTGCCGGTTTTGCACAATGCAGTACTATTACATACAGTTTTTCCTAGCTTTCAATCAGGCTTTCATGCCAGGTATTTACTTTGAGAAGTGTTATATTTGGCTTCTTTCCCAACTTCCATATTTTGGCATAGTTATACAGATTCGGTACCCTTCCTTGACTCTCCAGCACTTCCAGACATGATACCTGTACACAAGCATCTGTATGTTAGGAAATTCCCCCTACAGTTGTGCATAAAAGCATTCCATACTTTGCCTCAGATGTGTGTTGGCTTTGAAATGTGTGGGTCTCTCTCATATGGTATCTTTTATTTTTTTTCTGTAACAGCATTGTGAATATTTTTGATGGGTTTTATATGCTTATTAATGTGGTTGTTTCCTGTTTTTAAAATAAACTATAGAACTAAGTATCTGGTTTGGATTTTACCCATACCCTTTAGATCTATCCCTTACTCCTTTATCATAGTCTGGGACTACATCTGTGATTATCCTTAATAAATCCCTTAGTTTCCTCGGGAGGGTTTAATCTAAAAGATGGGCTTCTCTAGCTCTGAAGTTGAGTCCTCAGCTTCTCTGCTACAAAGGTGAAGAGAGCGCCCTTCTCCCTGTAATTTATGCTTTGCTCTCTGGTGAGTGACCTTACCTGCCTGTGTACACTTGGTACTGGGTGCCTGAAAGGAACAGGGTGGTGAAGAGGAAGGCCCAATGCCTGGAGATGGGCCAGTCCCCAGGAGCTACTGCCTTAGCCCATTCCTGACCCACTGGCAGGTCTGGGGAGTGCTCTCTACCTGTGATTCTTTGGCCTAAGGAGTATTGAACACCTACCTACTGCTGTGAGGCAACAAGCTCTTGCTCTACTGCACTCCTTTCCCTGTCCTACAGCCATTGTACAAGCCTGGGGAGTCTCCACCTGTGTTTCACAGCAGGAACTATGAGAGCATCACAAAGGAGAGAGAATATCCTTCAGAGGAAGAGGATGGAAGTGAGAGGGAGGCAAAGATGACAGAACCCAAAGTACCCTAGGGGGAAGAATCAGGCTAGTAACTCAGTGGACAGCACAAAGCTGCCAGGAGACAGTAGGGCATGATGTAAACTGAAAAAGCTGAGTATAGCAGAGCCAGTACAGGCTTTCTGAAACCTGGCAGTGGCTGGTGCACATTTCTTTGCAAAACACAGGCATGAGCTAGTTGGTCTATGCAACCAGCCTCAAAGCTGGGGAGTGCTCTGGGCAAAGCTGTCTATGATTGCCAACTCTGTGGCTGAACTGAAAAATAAAACCCAGCCATCCAAACTCATAAGCATATCTAGGTTTTCTTGTCAAAAGCGGAACTGGAGAGCAAAGTCATCCAGGGCCAAAGCACATGATTCACTGAGCTCAAAAATGATGTTTTGTGTGGGCTTTTTTTATGATAAACTTTTGGTTTGAGAATGAGTCTTCTGGTTTAGGTGTGGTTATTTGATTTCTGAAATTTGTAAGGAAGCTTCAAAAGGAAAAGCTGTTTGCAATTAAATGTTTTTAAATACTTGCAGAGGTGTTGTTTTCAGTTGAAACTGTTCATTGTATTCAAGCAAGTGTAGGCTGTTCTTATGGCCACCACAATCCCCCATAAGTTTGTCATTCAACTCTGGCAGGGATGGCAGAGCTAGCTTGCACAGGTATGTCTTTGAGAAGACCCATGGAACTTTGTTGTGGCTTGCTTCATGCAAGTGGCACTGCAGAGACCTTCAAAGCACTGCATAGGCCTCTGAAAATCAAGCTAGCCCCCAGAGCAGTGTGACACATTTAGCTGCAGCAGGTTTTTTCCTACTAGCATTTCCACAGCTTGGATGTACTTGGAGCTGGTGAAGTATCACCTCTGGTGGGAGGCAGAACACTAAGTCTCTGCTTCCCATTCCCTAACTGGACCTGCAATGGCAGGAAGGAAGGAAGCACGAAGGGTGAATGTGGTAATGAAGGATGTGAAAATTAGAGACCTTGATTAATCAGTAAGTCTTAGAGGAAACCTCATCTTGCCACTTCCCTTCTCTTTGCACAACAGTCTATATTACAAAACCTGTGAGCTTCTCAGCACCCTCCCAGACGTCACACTACTGGTAGAGGTGGAGTTTGTGTCACATCAGGACCTCTTTAGATTCTGTTTCTGTTCCAGTGGTTGGCAGAGGTGTTACCATACTACTGGGAAAATCTCAAATGGTGTGGAATGTTTTGATGTGTCTATGGAACCAGAAGGCCTTAGGATGCATGTGAGTTGCTAGATCACAGGAGAATCCTTCTAGGAGAGAAACCACTGCTGAGTGGAAAAGAGAACATCCCCAAAGGTTGGAAGTGACATCAGTCACATCAAAGGTTTCAGTACCATTTTACAGGCTGGAGCATGATAAAGTGTCGCATCATCACTGCCAGCATTAGCCACTTTTTGCATATGTTATTTCTGATGAAGAAAAGCAGTTCATTTATGTGAGAAAGAAAACATTTTGTGGTCTTTTAAAGTTCCAGACATCTCAGTACCTGGGGACATCACAGGGACATCCTTTGGGGAGGTACCTAGGTGAGAGCCCAAGCAGCATGGCAGTCTTACCTCCCAGCAAAGCTGCTAAGCCCTTCTTTGAGAGCTACTTGTGCTAGCTGGGTGGGGGGCTGTGCCATCATCCGTTTCATTTGAGAAGCGTGAACACTCAATGCCATTGTGGTGGAGCCAGGATAGAGCAGCAGCAGGAGGTGACTCACTACAACGTCCTGCTGTACAAATAATGAGAAAGGTCCTGCCAGCAGATAGATCAAACACACATTGAGTTGCACAGAAAATTTACACATCTCTGACTGGTTTTTTTTCCAGGCTTTCTGCTGACCAGACCAAGGACACTGTTCCAAGGTTTTATTTGCTTTGAGAAGGACTCTTTGAAGACGTATAAAATGCTTACTAGAAAACTTGGGGCACATGGCTCTGGGCTGTCATGCTTATGCTCTAGCCTAGTTCTGTCTTTACAATGTGAGGTAACAGATGAAAGACAGTTAACTTCATAGTATGCTGCTGGGAAGAGATAGCACCCAGGGAAATCAGACTTGCTCAGAAGCAGAAAGGAAATGGTTTTGTTTCCTAAGCTATATATTGCTAAGATAATTTAATTGGTACTACTTAAAAGTATGCCATGTCTAGTGGAGACAGGCTGTGTGACTTTTAAAACAATTCACTTGCTGTGGTCAACCTTGTTTCTATGCTATACCCCACTAAAATATACAGTATTCACAAGAACTGTGTTTTCTTTCTCCGTAAAACAGAGTTTCAGCATGCCTGATAGACACATGACTGACTTGCTAAGTTGGTTTTCTGCTTGTGTTGCACAACCATTTTTTGTTTAGCAAATGGTCACATGGATTTGTGTAAGGCAGTCACATTGGTTCACCAGTCACTGTGGCATGCTGTGTGGGACCACTGCAGATCATGTACTTAACAAATAACCCATGTGCTGATCAACCTGATCAAACATCACCCAGTCTTCCCTCTTTGCTCTTGTCTCTGTCTCATCATGTTTTCTTCTTTTCTCCATCATGAACAACTTTGCACTCCATCACCAAATCTGATTCTCCATTATGAACAAACTCAGATGTTTCTTGCTTCCTTTATATTCCTGTCACCAACAGCTATTGTCACCCAGAGGGTACATTATCTTCATTTAAACTTGTATTCATACATTAAATTATTTGGGGTCTGGACTATCTTTGTTGCCCTCTGCTTTGCTTAGTTCTTTCAAAGTGCTCTCCCTGGTGTGGATCAAAGCTCTCAGTGACATGTCTTAATCTCATAGCTCTGCTTTGAGTCTAGTCTATAAGTCAAGTCCATGACATAAAGAATCCACAAGGTTTAGAACAGTCTCTAGAATAACTTTTGACTGGGGAAGGCATGGGGATTCAGAACCAGAAGAGGATGAAAGCTGGGAGCAGTGGTGAAGGTGTGGAAGGTTATGAATGCAGCAGTGTGGTTGGTGAAGTTTAGGCTCTATGGAAGAGCCCTTAGGAGGCTGAATACGAGAGGGAAACAGGATTATGAGGATGTACTGAAGCAATCAGTAAAAAGAGAATGGTGTGTTGCTGACCTCCAGGGAAAGGAGGAATGAGATGCAAAGCTCAAGATCTGGAAGGAAGGTGAGCCATTCATAAGTGTAAGAAAGTGAAACAGGGCCTGAGAGAGAGGAGCATGCACTTTGACAGAAGCAGGTGAGAGTGTGAGGAAGACATAGATGGAAAATGATGTGTCATAAAAAGGCAACAGCCACAGCAGTGAAGTATGGGCCCTTGAGTTGCATGCAAAATAACGTGAAGCCTCATAGGACTCTGGTAGCTTATGACTCTATTGCATATGAGTGTTTTAGATCCCTTAAAGAATTTGTGGAAGTGAGACTTAACAGAGTTTGATGGCAAGGTTCACTCTGTTACCTACTACACAGAGGAAATACACAAGGGAAAATTGAGTTAGCATGAATTTGAAATGTTTTGCACAGAGGTCAGAGATGTGAAAAGGTGAGAGACACTCTCCTGTGGAGTCATGAGGTACAGAATGGAACCCCT
>JAVSBS010014903.1:0-39703 GCA_033124195.1 Coracias cyanogaster | reverse complement strand
TGCGCCTCCGCCCTGTCGGCGGCGGGCCGGGACTGGGGCCGGGGCCGGGGCCGGGGCTGGGCGGTGCGCTGACCCGCTCCCCGCGGCCGGACTGCCCCTCGCAGCTCTGCGGACGTGGAGGTTTAAGCAGTAGCTGCAGGCTCAGCTGAGCCAAGTGCCGCGGGTGTTGCGCGGAGAACTTGCACCAGCGAGCGGACCCCGGGGCTGGTCCCCGCGGGCAGGCGAGGGGCCCGTGCGAGCTCGGAAGGGAAATGTCAACGGCCGTGGAATTAACTCCGCGTTTGAATGACTGATAGGATAAGAAGTGCAGATACCACACTCTGTAATGGCTTGCAAACGTTGTGCTAAGGCTGATTGTCCATCGGTTAGTACTGCGTTAAGTTATTAATGCCGTGGTACCGTGTCACGGGCAGCCGGGGAAGGCTGTTGTCAACCTCCATTTACACGGATGACAGCAACGTCCGGGACAAAGAGCACAGCGTCTCAAATCTGCATTGCAAAGGTGTTTCAGGCTTCGGAGGTGTGGTGCTGCTCTGGCTGGGCTTCAGCTCCCCTCTCAGCCGCTGTCACTTAGCTAATGTTGAACAAATGTCCCTGCCAAGTTA
Source organism: Coracias cyanogaster (assembly GCA_033124195.1). NCBI lineage: Eukaryota > Metazoa > Chordata > Aves > Coraciiformes > Coraciidae > Coracias > Coracias cyanogaster. Next base: position 39,098 of record JAVSBS010014903.1, on the reverse strand, counting down.
ATCTGCGGAAGAAGGGAAACAGTTTTATGCCACTGACTGCGCAGGGAAAGCCCGGAGCTCCCCGCTCTGTGAGTCTCTTCTGACACAGGTTTATAATCCTCACACAGAAACGTTCACACTTCTTCCCGATACCTCTTCACACTCTCAGGGCAAACGGTTGCAGGTTTTGCCTCACGGCAATGGAAGTGAGTTGTGTGTGGGTCACTGTGACCTGCTGGTGCTTTATGGGTGCTGTGGTTTATCTGGCTACAACCTTTCACTGTTGTCTGAGTAAGTTCGTTTATTTCTCATACAGAAAGGGGTGAAAACTAGGCTTTACTCTTTACCTAAGACTAAGCTGACTGTTCATTGGTGTCTGCTGGAATACAAAGTGATAATTCCTGAGGTCTGAATGCTGTAATGCTCACAATCTGTCATTTTCTTATTGGAAAGGTCCTACAGGAGCCTAGGGCTGGTGGCTGTTTCCATGTTTCTTCTTTCCACTCCCCCACAGTGAGAATTCTTGTGATGTTTCCTATGCCAACCACAGAAGTTAGGTTTAGGATTCGCAGCACTGTGCACTCTGCCTACTGAACCCAGAGCTTACATGGTGCCTATGAACTAAAACCAGGACGATGGAAGGGCAGTGGGCTCAGTTCCATCTCAACAGATGGATGTGAGCGTGCGCTGCCGAGAGAGCATGTCACATATGTCTGTTAGGGCAAGACCCCCTGCCCAGATCATCTAAACTGCTGTCTATCCTGATCTTTTACACGCCTGTGGCTTGGGAACGGGGCACTGCTGCATCATTTCTAGGCTGGATTAAATTCTGAAAATAAACTATAAGCATTGTGGCCAACACTGGAGATAATGGAATTACTTCAATCAGTGAAAAAGGTAGTGGAATGCGAGAAATATTTTGTGGGGATCTCTAGATGGAGACTGATGCTGAGAGGACTACAAAATAGGCTAACCCAAAATTTTCTGCTGTGCCCTGTCTCCTGCGCACTCTGGTATCTGAACAGTGCCACTCCGTGGCAGTTCCCATTCCAGGAGAAAGCTGAAGGCAGTGTGGAGAGCAGAGGGCTCCTGCTCTTCCTCATAGCACTGACTTGATAAGGGATAAACCAGCAACTGCTTTTGTCTGCGTATGAGACAGGCAACTAATTCTGTAAAAATAATGTGGTTTTACTCAGCTTGAATCAAGACCTCCCAAATAACAGGCTTCTACTTGGTTTATTGTAATTTCCATACCTGTGGCAGTTTGGAACTGCCTGTAATGACTTACCCATAAAACATCAGCCACAGCATGGCTCAGGAGATGAGCAGCTGAAAGACTTGGCCCTCAAACTTCCTGATTCAGGTGCCTTCTGGACCAAACTGTCTGAGACTCGTTACCACAAGATGTCTCGTTGGTCGCTTGTGTGATGCAGATTGCTGGTTCACCATCAGTGGGGTATTCTAGAAGGACTGGCTGAAGGTTGAAGTAGAGAGACACAGCTTGGTGCAGAGGCAAGAAATTGATTTATCTCCCCTAGAGGTGAAGTGTTGCTGCCTACCCAGAAGAAAGGCCTGTGGATAAAATACTAACATGGGAGTCAGTGTGATGAGCACTTGCAAGGATATCACCTGCTTTTTGTGAGGAAATCGAAGCCTCATGTCTCCAGTGCAGTCACTCGGGTTGGATAAGCACTGAACTTTCTTTAAATGTTATAAAAGAAAATGACATCCTTAAGTTTCAGAGTTTCCCATTTGTCTGTGAACGTAGTGTTCTTTAGAGCTATTTTTGGCACAGTAATTATTTTTCTCTGTAAAGAATGCAGTCTCTGTAGGAAATTTTTTCCTCTCTTTTTTCACCTCTGGAAAATAGAAGCCCAGTTTCAAGTCCAGCCTCTCAAGGCAGTGTCATAGCTGATTTTCCACACAGCAGAGCCATCAGATCAAGCTAAATTGTTCTTCACATAGGTGTGTAAGTCTGCAGGACCTCGTCCTGTGTTGCTGTTTGAGTTATGTGCATAGTAGCATAGTACATACACTTCACTGTTCTCTTTTGAGCTCTGTAACACACATACAGGTAAGTACTTGCACCAAATCTTTGCGTAATAATTGAATCGTCTAATACATTTACTTTCAAAAGTCCTTAGCATTTTTAAGTCTTTTCATTGTACACGGGGATATTTCCTCTGTGCAACAGGAGCCGTGTGCTCAAACAATGGATTTGCCATCAGTGATTAATAAACACCCTCATTTAATGCACTGGAGAGCTCTGCCTGAAAGCTGCTGACATGGCACTAGCCACAGTGTCTTGCATGAATTGGGTTCTAATCCTATTTTCCTTGCAATAGAAATCTCCAGTATGTTCAGTGTCGTAAGAGAGGGCCTCTGTGTGCTTGTGTTCCAAGAGATGTGATGGTGGATCAGATGCTGCTTTCAGATGTGCCTGCAGGGCTCTCCTTGACTTCAGTTGGAGTCCCAGCCATGCACCATGGAAAATGTGATTCTTCACATCTAGTTGAACTGAAACATGAACTTATTAGAATAAATGTGTTTGTTACTGACGTTCTCTAAAGAGCTTAACATCTCATCCATGGTTTTAGACATGGCATCTGAAATAGTATTTGATAGAAATCTGTGATTTGCATTATAGTATATAAGGGAATAGATCCAGTGTAACAGAAAAACTGCCCAATATGCCAGAAATATAAGCTACTCGGAATTTTATCTATAATGTTTATACTACTATATAAAAACTTAGTGCTGTGGTCTCACAAGGTCAGAAAGACTGCTGCTTGCCTGCCAGCACGGTAGACCGGACACTGAGAACATGTTACTTTGGCTGCAAGGAGGCAAAGATCTGCTGGTAAATCATTAGTTCTAATACTACCAGAGAAGGAGTTGTTGTCTATATGGTTCTAAATGATAATAATATTTAACTTTCAGGGGAAAAAAAACCAAACAAACAGGGTGAGCAAGTGAAAGAGTGCATATAGTGTTACTGTGTTTGGAAGTGTTCCTAGTTTTTACTGGGTAAGCAGGAGCATCTCTGAGCAGGACATGCCATGTTTCTGACCCAGGAGGTCTGTAGTCCAAATGGATGAAAAGGACAAATGGCAGGAAGAGCGATCGATGATAGACTTTGTTGAGTGTGTGGCAGCTGTGAAGTTAAATACGAAAACTTATTTTCAGATCTCTTAAACTTAAGTCCAGTGCCTTAGTCATGAGACTAACACTTTGTCATCTGATAGGTGAAGTAATAAACAAGGGTCTCCGTACTGGCCTTCAGGGAGGCAAATTGGCTGCATTATATCCTACCAAACGGTCTTCAAAATGAGTGCCTGTGTATTGGCTTGGGGGCAATTTTTAGTTTAGGTTCTGAGCAGAATGTAGATCAGACATTGCAGCTTCAAATTCCCTTTTATTTGTTTGATCTCTAGCCTCAAAGCTCTGAAGTGAAAGCTTTAAATAAACAAAGATGGGAGTGTGAAACAAGAAACTGTGCTTCATTATGCTTAGAGTGCTCTAGGAAGGACACGGACAGACTCATGTGTTATGCAGAGATGAAGTGTTCACAACAAGGAAGAAAATAAGTCTTCACTTCACGCCTATCCCCCTCTCCCCCCCACAAAGCCTTTTATGTCTGCGGCAGAAGGAAGTCTGCTTGTGGGCTACATGGCCTGAGATAATAAAGCGTCGGGTCCCAATTCTGCAGTCTCTGTGCACGTGCAGCTCCCGGTGATGCTCTTAAGAGCAGTACATGCACAAAGTCAAACTGGGGCAACCTACCTTGAGGCAGGAGACCATGTGGGAGAGTGTTAGAGCTCCACTGTGCACTGGGAAGCAAAAGGGGTTTTTTCGCGGCTTAGAAGCCAGGGAAGTAAATGAACACGCTGTTTTCTGGAGTGTAATGAGATGTGACTGGTGAAAGGGCCCCCGTTTGGAGTGGCTGTGTTGAGCTTGGACTGACTCTGGGTAAGGGTTTGGGTCTGTGGCTCTCCTGGCTTTGCCGGAATTTGAGTGACTGCACGCAAGTTTGAGAGAGAGCCCATGCAGCCCTTTTATCTTCGATACATGAACATTACATGAAACAGCAAGAAAGGGAAGTCTTGTGCAGCCAAGGCTCCCCACCTTTCCAGCTCGGTAATGTCGGGGTCTGCTTCACTCCCCCTGTGCTTTTATGAGACCTTATATGAGCTCCGATGCTGTTATTTGTAGTTAAATGCAACCTGGGTCACATCACATTTTCCCTTACATTAAATAAAGTAGCAAGACAGAGGCCATCACTGAATTATCAGGCTGACCTCCTAAATGTCACTGGATAATAAACATGCAAAAAGAATTCTCATTAAATACACATCACTAGCACTTTAATATCTAGGCAAATTAGACTGCTTTGGGGACAAGTGAGGTCAAATATCTTCTTTTGTGTGTAATATGGATTAATTCTCAAACTGGACAAAAGCACGAACTGCAGTACCGTGTCACCTCATTACCTAGGGCAGAAACAAGCTGCGCCAGGGTGTTTTTGTACTGTGGAAATGCAATTTATTTGAGTAACCTCCTTTCAGCGGTTCTTGCTTGTTCCCCGGAGGACAGACAAAACTGTACTAACCTATTCTACTAAAGCCTGTGCAGTGTCCTTGAAGAAATCTGAATATTAGTTGAACTTCCTTAGTATCTTCAAGTTATAGATGAAAAAATGTTTTAAAAAAGATATTACTGAACACAATGAAAGGGGTATTCCAGGTCTTCCTAATGAATGTGGAAGCTGTACCTAATGCTGGTCCAGATTTCTATTAGAGATTGATTCATTAGTGAATAAAAATGACAAATTTGTACGAAGGAAGGCTGAGTGCACCCATGTGTCTTTTTGCATGAACAAACAGCACTTTGGGCAGGAGTATACACACCCTGCTAGTTCTTTATGTATGATTTCAACAGATACTATGCAACACGGAGTTACAAGTTGCAGTACCAGCTAACTTAGTCTGTGTATTTTACAGGAGGCAGGTAAGTGTTACATATTCCCCCCTCTGCTATACTGATACAGCTTTACGGATATATAAAGTAACATTTGAACTGTGTTGTGGATTATATAGGTCCCCAATACTTTAAGTGGTATATATAGCAGCCATAGCAGAAAGAAAAGTCAAAACAATCTTAGTGATACTGGTTTTGAGAAGGATATTAACAGAGGTGGTCTGTAGTTGGAAGGCAAACATAAAGTAGGATCTACCAGGAAATGAATCTTACAGTAGTTCTGTGAAGATGTTTCTTCTATACATAACAAACAGAGCTTGGCAGGACTGTGCTGGTAATAAAAGGGTTTGTTTGGGGTTTTAATTCAGCTTTGCTAAAGCAGTAAGAATGCTGGCAGGTTCACTATTGCTGTTTACTATGTGTTTTTTTAAAATTAGATAATGGCAGAGCAGTCCCACGTGTCGATAATACACAGTTCAAGTGGGTTTGTATTGGAAAAAATGGGGTTGTCAGCAGAATGGTATTATTTGTCACAACAGCGGTTAACAACCGAGTATTTTATATTGCTAGGCTGTTATCAGTTGGGAGGCAATTTTATTAGCTGGAAAGAAGAACAGTTTGGCAGAGCAGCAACTGTGCTCTGTGGAGACGTCAGTGCGATGGCAGCGCGCGGATCGTTGTGGCACAGCTGGAGAAGGGAGCTGTGCTAACGAAGCTTCCGCGGGATGTCAAGTAGTTGCCACGCTGTCCGGTCTTACCCTCATCTGCATCGCTGTGCCTGGGCAGCAGAGCAGCCTGGTGGTGTGTGCTGGGAGCGGCTGCTGACTTGGAGATGAGGCAGAGCACACTTAGGAAGTCCTCCAGTGGACATCGTCTGCTGTGTCTGTTACTTTACTGGTCGTGTGTGAAATTCACTGAACTGCTATAATTAGAACTACTTAACTGCTTTATAAATTTTAAAATCAGCGTTCTAATCTGAACGCCTCTCATGCCAGGGAGCTGGAGCTTTCACTTGTAAAGAGGGCACCAAGTAATACCCTGTGTCCTTTCCTGTAATGTCCTGTTCCTTTCCAAAGAACCCCTTGCTGGCTTATTCTGTAAAGACTGGCCTCCCTTAGATCGAGGGGATGGCAATGTCTTTAGTTAGCTAATATCTAGCAGATATCAATCACTGGAAAGGTTTGGAAGGTCTGTGCATTTGTGGGTCACTCCCCAAATGTCACTGTTAGTTTACAGCCAAAGGGTGATCCTTCTTCATGTAAATCACAGGCCGCTTTTTCAGGCACACGCTCTCAGTACAGCTGTTTTCCTTGTGTCGTTGTGTATTCTGCTAACGCACTTAGCTCTATTCTTCAAGTGCACACAGGATAGGGTTATTTTTCAAAAAAAATCCTTGGATAATCTGCACCCAGATCTACTTAACTTTAGTAATTCTGATTGGAGTGATAATTACAACTACATTGGCAGCTTGCTTCTAATCCCGATAAAGTAAGTAATACTCTAAAAGACAGTTAAGTGAGAACTACAGTGTCTTGTTCTTTACTTCTGGGTTGCAAATATTTACAGCTTGTATCAACAACAGAAAGTGAAATGAGTGGTGCCATCCAGCGTGACTTTTATTGCAAGTCTTTTCCTGAAGTGTCGACTTCGGGAATGGTGTGACCATATCCAGCTTGCCTGCTTTTTGCAACGTGGCTTTTCAGTCCTCCTGCTTATAATGAAAAACTTGAGAGTATGGCCCAGACTCACTTCAGAGCTCAGCATCTGAAACCCCACTACCAGTATTCTTCCTTGCCTCGTGACTTGGGTAGCTTGAGTTGTGCTTTTTGCTATTTGTGTGGATCAGTATGCTGAAGAAGGATGTCTAGGGCTCTGTGCTTATTTACCACCTGAACTATCACTAATTTCGTTAGTTATTTTTCTATGTTTTAGTTCAAAGTTAATTTCCCACCAAATCATATTACAAATAATTTTGTATCTCTCATTATTCAAGTGTCAAAGAGTAAATTAATGGGGCTTGGTTTTGTTAAGTTAGTTTTAGATCATGGAACTGCAGAAAATTCTGGAAATTAAATCCATAGTTGCATGTTTTGGGTCTCTAATAAGGTATTTAGAGAGTAGAGATCATCTCACAGATACTAAAGCAGAAATCTGTTTATCACAATGTGCTACAAAGTCTCAAAGGTTTTCAAAAGAGTAAAGTTACATGCTTATTTAAATGCAGACCAATATAAAGTATTTAAGCTGTACAATTTATATAGAACGAATGACTCTCTTCAAGTATTCAGGATATGTTCCTATTCTACATTGGCAGTGTCTATAGCAGTGTTTCCTTTTGGAGCTTGTTATAAATTATGTTGGTGTTTTCTTGAAGCATGTGCTGGTGTTTTCTTGAATTTTTTCCTTAATTTCTCCAAGAGTGGATATTTGGAGTGGCTGGGGAGTTTATCTGGCTGTCTCCAGTGTAGGACAGATCCCAAGAGCAGCTCCTCAAGGGCCCAGTTCCATGTGAATCAGCTCAGCTGCTGCTCTGCTGGGCTTTCTGGGGCCACCACCTTCTCTCAATACAGCATTTTTCATAGCCAAATGTAGCATTCAGAAAGGAGTGGAGTGAGGCTCTCGGTAAGGCTGCTGACTTCTCTCTGCACCTTTGGCTACCACAGAAGGGAAGCGGTGGGGATACTGAGGGAAAATGTACCAACTGCTCCCCTTATTGTGTGTCCCTACTCTTGTAACTTTAGTGGGAGATGAGTTTTTACCAGTTTATTGACAATGAAACTGCATATTTCTCTGGTAACCTAAGAAGTAGAAATATTTTTTATTAAGGTAGAAATACTTCTTGCTCTCTGCCCTATATGCACTTCCATACATTCATCAAATCCACGAGTTTAACTACTCTCCTTCCTGTTTGATAGTAGCTGTGTTTAATACAAAAATGTCTTGTCACGCAGTCCCGCAGCAACCATCAAACTGGATCAGATCAATTGTCCATCTAATCCTGTATCTTACATCTAATAATGTCCTCAGGAAATAGGAGAAAAAGGGAAGAGCTTCCACAGAGGGTAATTGAGCACTTGACTGATGTGTGTACCATATGCATGTTTGGAAGGGATTGTCAATCCTAATATTTTGAGAGCAATTTGGCGTTAATGAGTCTCAGTTGAAATGAGCTCTAATGTGATCAGAAATCCACCTCAGTAATTGCAAGTGCCTTAAGAAAGATATACTCAACACCTGTTCCAGTTCCTGCGTCTGTCCTATCCCACAGGCACTCACACAGATTGACTCCCAGCAAAGCTCTGCAGTACTTCAGAAACTGCCACTGCAGAAGGAATCTTTTTCTTAGCTCTGTACCAGAACTAAACTCTGCTTTCTGTATCATTTCCTTGCACAACTGCACCCTCCTCTCCTTGCAATCCAGTTGGTTTTCTGCTGTCCATAACTATATGATGTATGTGACCATTTTTTATAGAATAGGCTAAACTAGGGGCTTCTTGGCATTCAAAGGTGGCTAGCCATGTTGTAGTTTTCTTTCTCATAGTTAAGGATATTGGTTGAAATGCACGGGGGCCTAGAAGATGCTGCTTCTTAAGAAAACAAGGTTCCACTGGTCTCCTTAACCGTGCTGTCACACCTCTCAATATGCTGCAATTCCCATGCTGTGGTTTACCACTAAAACACCAAAGTCTTCTGTCCTAGATGGGCTTTTTCAGATGTCAAATCAAGAGCAATAAAAATTAAGACCCAGGCTGCTTCAGTGAATTGGATTTTTCTCAAATACACCTCTTTTTCTACCTCTGCTGGAAATGTGCATTGTGCTGCCCCATGTGCAGCCTCTCTAGAGTCATCAAGCCTTACCTCTGTTACCTACCTCACCTCTGTGTTCAGTCGCAGTACAGGTATGGGCAAGTCAAACATGATCATTTCAGGAGCACTAAATACTTTAAATGCAAATAGAATCTCCTTTGAAATATTACAATGTGTTGAGTTTCCAAAATTAAGATAGGAGGGGCCTTCATTTACACTTGTTACATGGTGTTTTGGCAGTTCACTTGTCATTATAGGCCTGAACACAGCAGTGGATTAGAGAAGGCAGACAGTGAAACTCAGCTGAATTTGAGATGACTTAAAATGATAACACAGTTTTACAAAACTCTGGCCAGTAAAACTGGAGAGTTTGAGGCTACAGTGGTGAAATGTGGGCATTTTGAAGAAGGGTGTGGGGGGGCAATGCTTATCGTTTCGCCCAGCTGTGTAAAAAGATTTCCTCTTGACCTTAAAAACCTTGATGGCATGGATGAAGGAAGAGAGCAGGATCACTAGCTTCTACCTGCATGGTTGTGTAGAAATAAATATACGTGCTGACTTCTATGAGGCTTTTTTTTTTGAGATGAGTTATGGAAAGATGTTCCAAAATTCAGTGAATCATAAATAAAAATGTGTGGTGGGTAGAAAACTAGTTTTGTCATTGTGCCTCCTAGGCAGGTTCAGCAGTGAGCAGATCCCATGCAGTTGCTTATAAATATGCGGGAAGTCACCATTGCCAAAATTAGCAACACCAAAAGGCAGCTCAGGAGCTGTTTCAGTTATGCCTGGGCATGATAATCCACAGCCATCTGAAAACCAGGAGCTATAGGGACCCCACAGTTGAGTATTTTTGCATAGATTTCCATCGTACCACATACGTTTTCAACAAGAGCACCTCGTGTTCCATGCAGTGCTCTAGGCTCTGGCTGGGAGAGCGTGCTAAAGTTAGCACAGGCTCTGCATACCCTTCTGCACAGCGTCCTGGAGAACTGGCACTTGGTAAGGAGTAGGAAGTTTAAGGCACCAGTTACAAGCCTTTAAAAAAAAAAACCTGATAGCAAAAATGCAGTGTGTGGATTGTGCTTTATTTTAGAGTGGAAGAAGGACAGATACACCTTATAAGATCATGTCTCAGACTGAGGAGTAATTCTAATCTGATGTAGGTTATTACCTCTTCAGTAAGTGTTTAGTGACTTTAGTAATGGTGTCTTTTTAATTTAAAAACTTCTAAGAAGCTCATAGATCTGAAGTTTGGTAAATTCCCTTCAATTCAGTGAAAGCGCTCCAAACGTATTTCAGTGAGAGAGAATTTGTTTTCTCTGGGAGGTTGTTGCCCGTAATTATCCTTGACCGACAACTCATACAAAACCCTGTTTTTAACGTAGCTACAAGGTAATAGGAGCAGCTTCTTCAAGAATATGTCTCAAGCCCAGACTAAAGTTTCTGGACTGAGAGGATAAATCAATCTACGTGATCAGTTTAATCCCTCACCTCATAATGAAATGCACGATTTGAGAGTTTTAACTGAATGTTGTTCTGTAAGGAAGCAGACTGAGGCCAACAGGTCACTGCATAAAAGCCAGTACAGAGAAATGCCTCGTGATACTGCCAGCCGGGGTCCCAGCTCCGTCATGAATAGGCAGGCAGATTTTAGGTGTTATCTCATCTTTCAGGGAAAATAGGCTACTGATGTCTTTCAGCTTTTTATTATATGGGCCACTGCATTTTACCACCATCTCAGAAAGAGACATCAAGGGATTTTTCAGATTCTTTCTGGGAAGAAAAATAGGAAATGGCTGGAAACTGTGTTTTTTGGTCATCGGTTAAATATAGCTTGTAAAAGAACCATCCTATTTTTTCCATGTTTCATAAGTCACTTGGTTAATTAATGTTTGTTTTCAATTGGATGAACTGTTTTAAGTCAAACTCTTGATGAATGCAGGCATAAAACAAATTATTAAATAGAAAACTACAGTAAAACATTATTATGTTGTAAATTGAAAAGAAGGACGAGTAATGCCAGAGAGCAATTCCCCACACACGAACAGAACAATTTGTTATTGTTGTGCTTAGCGGTAGACTTTCCCTTTTAGCCATGTGCATATAAATAATTTAAAAGCAAAACTGTCAATCTGTGTAGTAACAAATAAGCTTACAATAACAAGACAGCAACTGAATATTCAAAATATAAATAAAATGCTTTCTCGTAAGTGTCTGTAGTTTGTAAATAACTGATGTAAAGTCTTTGAATAGAAACTCTGTTCTCAAATCTGGGTTGATCGCCTGTCCCCATCCCAGTGGTCAGGACCACATTCTGTTTATTTACCATCTACAAATGTCACAGTTTATCAAGTCAAAGTCACAACTTCCACTAGTGCAGTAAAAGCAGAATTGAGGACTCTAAGTCCAACTTGTTTATAAACAATGCTACCTAGAATGAAAAGAGTTTGGATTACCTAAACAGACAGAAGTTCCTGGAGATTATATTTCCAGCCTGCTAGTGTTCATACGGAGGAGAATTCTGAAGTTTTGTGTATCTGAGTATTCAGAAGTTTCGCTTCTGCTGCCTGAAATCTTGGAGCAGAGTAACACTGAATCAGTATGAAAAAAAGCAGCTTGTATTTGGTGTTCGGTAAGAATAATTGCTTTCAAATATTTTAAAATATGTTTTATTTAATTGCTGAGATTCTGTTAACAGACTCTGAACTCACGTTCTGCTGTCAAATTAAGAAGATGGATAATGTACGTTAAAAACAATGGCAATTTCTACAAAAGGAAAAGACAAAATTTGGCCTGTTGTGTTTATTCATGGTTCTGCATTGACATTTAATGTAAGACTAGTACATAAAGGTAGCACTGGTGTAGGAATGATTTTTGGTAAGCAGGCACACAGCTACTGCGAGTTGTGACTAACACTGCTTTCCATTCCAAGGAGAAACAATCCTAACCCAGTGTCCTTTGCAGCCCTTCAGTATGATGGTTTTAAGAGCACTTGAGGTACAAGAGCCCATTTCTCCAGGTTGAGTTCCTCAGCGTTTCCAGGGGCATTCTCCCCTTACAAAGTGCAGCTTTCTCTGTGAGTAACTGGCAGCATCTCCTCAAACTCTGAGTCCTGTTCATTGAAAGAACAAGTTCAACCCTGGCAGGGAAAAATAGGTTCTCACTATCCCCAGGTTTGACCATAATAAACACCCAAGGCCAGAGCTTCACCGCAGCAGTTGGCAGGACTGGGATTGGCACAAATCTGGCACCTGTGAGCTGTGCACAGCTGCCAGGAGTGTCAGCTGCTGCCAGGCTGCCCTTGCCATCCCCAGGCACAGGGGACGGTGAGAGCACATGGGGACCATCCTGGGCTGGCATTCTTGCAGCTGTGCCATGTCCCAGAAGTGAGAAGAGCCATCTGACAGCTTGGAAATGGGGATGTGCTGACTGGAAGCACAGGTCCATTGTGCCAGTGACTGCAAATTGTGAATAAGCAGTCTGTCTGCAGATACCACAGAGCGTGGCAGGCTCAGAGATGGACAGAAAATGGGGGTTTACCTTCAGCCTTCCCAGGCAGCAAGCTGTTTGTTCTCCCCGATATAGGCAGATTTGCTGTTAGGGTTTTAGCCTTGCTAAAACCATAGGATATAATGTATTTGTGAGTTGACTGTATATTTTTAAGGGAACAGTGGGACCTGCTGGAGGAGGGAGGTCCCTGAGGCTGGGGAATGGCTGTCGTAGCCCTGTTTGCTCCCAGGCTGGCACACAGGCTGGGAAGTCTGGCAGGGCTGGCATCGGCACAGGCAGGGCTCAGCAGAGGAGGGAGATTGCTTATCCTGCCTGCGGGTCTCCAGGGGCAGACCCTCCTTGCACCTCAGCCCTGCAGGGCTGGTTCCTGGGGCGGGGGAGGCAAGCCTGAGCTTGGCGAGCTCCTGCGTTGCTGCCTCAGAGCAGCAAGAACGTTTGGGGCTGGTGATTGTCCCATGTGCTGGCTGAGAACCTGAGCTTTAGCAGCTGTTGTGCACTTTCCTGCACATACTTTGGGTGTATTTTTGCAAGCACTTCATGAATTACTCCTTTAGTTACCTATGTTAATTGTGTTTGTTAATTATTTTCAGCTTTAAAGAGAAAAACCCTGTGTTCCTCTTAATGCCTTGCTGTTGCTATGTAGGCAGTCCTTAGCCATGTGTTTGTGCATGCAAGGATTTAATTAAAACCTTAATAACTAAATAATCTCAACACAGGCTAGGTGTCTATGAGATAGCACTATGGGGACATTTCTGGAGTTCCTCAGTTGCACACCACGTTACTATGAACTGTTTTTTTTCTGTTGGATAATAATGCTCTAACTTTGCTGGTGAGGTGCATATAGATTATGAGGCAGCCTGAACAGGGAGCCCAAGAGCAATGGTTTACTCAGGAACGCTTCGAGGCATTTCCTTTGATCATGCCACAGCTGAGAGAGACTCATATCTAGAGACCAAGACAAAAGTATGCACATTAGGGTGCCTGAAGTGAAACAGAAGTGGCCTGATTCCTTTTTCAGAGACACTGAACACAAAAAAACGTTTGTTTTTTTTTTTAAGCTTTCACACCTTGCAACGCAGCTCTGGGTGGCTGTCAGTATTTTGGGCATTGCTTACTCCTGTATGTAGGGTGTTCACTGATGAAGCCCCTCCCTGGGCGCCTCTATGCACTCCAGCTGCAGGGCAAAGCTCCAGCTGGGCTTCTGCTTTTGCACTCACCCCTGTGGAAGTGTCCCACAGCCACGTGAGAGATCGCTGTGTGCAGCCTTGTATTGTCATGTTCCCGTGTTGGTGAAGGCTGCACACGCTAGTCCATGTCATGACTTTGGAAAGGAGTCTCCCGTTGGCATGTGGGACCCAACGAGCTGCTGCTGCAGGCCTGTCCAGCCTTGTTCGCGTGGGCTCAGCAGGTGCTTGGGGAGTGAAAGGCAGTAACCTCTTGTCCTGCAGCCGTGGCGTAGGCTGCGCCAGCACTGCAGCACTTTTCCATAGGAAGGGGCAATTGTCGCCCTTGCCTGGCAGCAGAGCCATGACCCGTGTCAGAGATGGACCAGCCCCAACACCTCACACCACGCCTGCATGTCCTGCTCTCCTGGCAGAGCATGGCCAATGGACCTCAGCCCCTAGGCTCAGCTCTCCCGGGCAAGAGCAAGGACCATGGTGGCACACAGTAAATTCCTCTTTCTTGGTGTGGGCAACTAGAAAATAGAAAAAAAATCTGAACAAGTAGCTTAGTGTAAATGGGTATGAAGCAGGGACAGTCTTGTTAGCTGCAGCATGGACATGGATTCCACTTCTCACTGCAAGCAAAGGCATCGGTGTCCACCCCTGCCCAGCGAGAGCTGCATCCTTCTTCTACAGCTGTACGGTCTCAGGCACCTGCTCTCCCGTGATGGCACGTACAGAACTACCCCTGCAGCCCTATACCATGCTGCATAAGCTTACCTCATAGGAGCAGGAGCGGTCTTCCCCTCCTTGGATTTGGACGAAATGACTGTAACGGACGTGTTCCACATCTGACCTCTGTTTTGCTACAGCTCCTGTGCAAGGTTTTAATTTAAAATTCTGCTCTTTCCTGTAAAAGGTAAAGAAGATGTCAAGGTCTTGCTGTTCCCATTCCAAATGAAATGGGTTCATGTCCTGTTAATCAAGGAGTACAGCCGCACCATTTGTCATTTCCCTTTAAAGTAATGGGTGGTTGATACCTGTCATTTCTCAAGAAACTATATACCAGATTAAGGTGTATTTATAGAAATCTCAATTGCTGGTAACTTGGCTGAAGCCAAGTTTAGGCATCCATTAGTAATGCATAATGAAATGACCTAAGTGGGGTTAGATTTGGAAGGGGGAAGAGAAAGCTATTTGAGTTGGATAGCTTGAGGATGCTGTTTTACTATTAAAATTAAGCTTCTGACCCCTGGCTCTGAAGTGATAAAAATAAATCTTCCTATATTTCTCTTCTGCATTTAATCTTCTATATTGGAAAAGATAAAGAATAAAATCTTATTCTCTCCCTTGTCTCCTTCCTTTCTAGGTACAGGATCTACTTACGCTACAGACCCACTCCTATGTATGTCCCTGTTAATACTGCATAAGCTTGTACATTTATTAGTAAACCACTGACGGACTGCTTCCTCTGCTCCTTCTCAGCCAAACAAAAAGGAACCTATTTAAAAACAGAATCAACTCCTGACAAAAAATACCTGCAGTTTTAAAGATGGACAGAAAGAGACTGAAAGAAGCATGATAAATTCTACGTGGGGGGAAAAACATATTTTTGGGGATGACACAGAAAGTAAACCACATAGAATAATGCATCTAGTTTCCAGACTCTTTGGTGTAAAGCCCTGCTCTGTGCATGGCACTTATGATTTCTCTATTTTAATGTAATATTTTTTCTTTTCTAAACCTTTCCTCTGACTCCTCATTTTGCACGAACTGTTGAGCAGTTATCTTTATGACAATATGTAAAGATGTTGGGTCAAAGCCCTTCCTAAGAAAGGAAATATTTTTAGTAGATTATTGTGTTTAGGTTTTTTGGATTTCCTTTTTCTTTTTTAATTAAATTATTTCTTTTGGAGACATTTTAATTAAAAAGGCACATCTTACCATAATTAATATTCACTGTCAATAATATTTATTTTTAAATGAAGATTGGAAACAAGGTAAGACATTTGTTTATAAACTGTATTGTATATTGCCGAATAACAGTTGAATAAAAAGATTTTGAAATAAAGTTTTTACCAATGTGTATGCCTTTCCTGGTCTCCTGAAGCTCCCTTGAGAAGGCTTCATGGCTGTGTCTATTCCCTGTCTTGTCACAGCACAGAGGATTGAGGAAAGGTGCATCACAAACAAAACAATATTAAAATCAGTTATTTATTACACACCTCTGTGTATTTGCAAACCCCACATTGGAATGTGCTGGCAGCGAGTCACAAGCTATAGCTGCATCTTCCTGCGCTGACACCAGGGAGCTCTGGGCAGTTCGTGCCAGAGCTAGTCAGCTGGACAGTGGGAGTGTGGAGCATTCAAGGTAAGTTGCTTTGGTTTTCTCCAGACCTCTTTGAAGAAAGGTGAATCAACCAGTGGAAAATAAAAATTGATCAACCTGGAATGTTGTATTCCTCAGACCTGGTTCCAATATTTGTTTAAATATGTTCAGATTTCTAGAATTATGTAATTGTGTCACTTGTCTTACCAGGTGGGCTTTCCTCTAACAAAGCAAAAGGCCTTTTTACAGTAAATACAGCAGTTATTTTTCTCTTCCAAAATGCTTGGTTTTTAAGTGAGATAATAGGATGACTTATTAAAGAAACACGATCTTCTTTAGCTGAATTTAGTGAAGTACTTTGAAATTTCCTCTGTCGGACTGTGATTCTTGCCCTTTCATTTGTGCAGCATTTTAGAAAGGACCTTAATTGTGGAAATGGTGAAGTGACAGCTCCAGCAGGACTCTGTGGGCAGGAGCTGTGAAGCAAAATCAGGATGTGCTGTTGCCTCATCTCGTACCTGAGGCCTCTTCTAGGAGTGCAGGGAGGGATTTTTAATTCCTCAGATGGCCAGAATTTGATTTTTCTAAGACTGGCCCTAATAGTGAGGGATTTGTGCCACTCACATCTCACTAGGTGTGAGACCAAACCACATCTGTTTCATCCGTACTACTACAGTGCAGTAATAGAACCCCTCTGGTACTGGGGCAAACTTACCCTGGGCAACCAAAGGTAATAAAGGCTTTGTACAAATGTTCATCCGCTTAATGCCAGCTGTAGTATCCCGCGGATTGGGGAATACTTCATAATCATCCCACAAAAAAGTAGAACTGCTCTTTGGAAAGATTTGGGGGAGGTGGTTGTTGCAAGCATGGAAGTACACCAGAGCGTGAGACACTGAGGAACACGGTCCTTGGCTACCATATGTGTGCAGGACAGTGAGTCTTTTCTAACCTGGGAGGAAAAGACAGGTGGAAAAAAAGATTTGAATGTCGGACCATGCCTAAATTAATACTAGCATTCACGTCTGGGAACTTGTCAAGGACAATTACTCAGTGCAGAGATATGTGTGGAGTCTGTAATGTCATGAGAGCTCTAATCCTTTGAGTAATGGCTGGTCATGAAAGTGAAACCTGCCTGGGTTTGAACTGCGGGTCCTCTGGTGTGCTCATCATCACTACTGTTTTTTTGTTGAGGGCAGTGAATATTTCTCAGTGACCCATCTTCTTTCTAAGGGAGAGAACAAAAACAATTTTTTGCACAAGAGGAAGAAGAAAATCTGCCAAAATTTATCTAAATAAAAGAGCTGGTGCTTGAAGCAGTGGAGCGTGTTTATCTAGGAGTAGTTGTGCTTCTATTTCAACATCAGCCATACCTCAGCACGGTCTCTTAGTAAAAAAAAGATCATCTGCTTTGCTCTGATACTTTTGTTTTGTCACTTCTGGAGCACAGTATGTCTCGAACCGTATACTGCATACATGCAGAAAGCATGGGAGGAAATACATCATCTTGCCTTTGTCCTTCTGTTTGTGTTGTAGCCTGTTACCTGCACAGGGATGTGGCAGCAACTAGCAGTTCTGTGTGCAGTGGCAGAAGTAGAATTACCAAGGTCTTTCAGACTTTAATCACATTAAAGGTGAAAAAATATTAAATCTGCAACTAAAAATAAGTTTTTTATCCTTTCTGAGATCAGAGATGTGCCACAGTAGGAATAACAATTCTTACATTCCAGTTCACTATAAAACCTCAGAACTAATAAACAATAACCTGAGGATTTGATAAAAGAACTCTTCTAACAAGCGCAATAGGCATATTTTCTTGCCAGTGAAGCCCGGCACACATGCACAGATAACTCATTCCCAGCACACAGGAGCACTTTCAGAAGGGAGCAGATTGCCAAGATAACCCGGCTCTACCTTTACCTTTGTTGTATTTCTGCCTCCAAAAATGTGCGGAATGAGTCCTCCAGGTTTTGGGGCCCTGCATTCCACATTCAGGACAGCTTTTTAGCAAAATACCCAGTACATGTCTGGCCCCATAGTCGCATAGTGTGGGGAAATAACTGGCTGAAGTGCAGGCTGCAGCTTTCAGTACAGTATTTAGTCTTTAAAAAGCACTTAAAGGAACGAGAAACATTTTGATGGAAAAATGTAAAGAATTTGGAGCCTTATTGCCTGTGAGTGTGTTAAAGACTTTTGCTAAAACATCTGTCCTTTGAGAGTGCTCTTTCTTCTGAAAAGGGCAACTGCCTCACTTCTGCTGATTGTATTTACAAAGGGCAACGTGAGGTTTTGCTGTACCCTTAATGGACAGAGGCTAGTGGCAAATCTTGCTCTTTCATAAATCTCAGCATTCCTCGTGGTGTCTGCTGTCAGAATCGATTAGGAGTAAGTGCTTGGACTGCAGCGCTGTGGGAAAGGCGGCCTGTCTCCTGCAGGGCCACGCAGAACTGGGCAGAAGTTCTCCAGCGCTGGTGGTGGGGTGGGTGCGTCCCTGGGCACCTGAGGAGACAGCCCCTGGTCCCTGCACTGGGGACAGCACAGGCAGCGGCTCCTGCTTGCAGAGCCAGCAAGCGGCCGCGCTGGGAAGCAGGAGTGATGGCTGTTAGGGGCCAGAGCTGAGTCATCTATAATATAATCATAAGGAAACACACATTTTTCCTGAGAGAAAATCAATAGAACTTTGCACTTTTCCTTGTAATATTTCCAGTCTGCGCCATCAGCCGTAGTTTGCTCACATTTATACTGCTATAAATTCACTGCAAGTTAATGGATTCCTACAAAAATGAATGGATTTACAACAGTGTAACAGAGCTGATGCTAGCGCCATGCACAGGTGAAAATACATGGAACGAAAGTAGTTTTATAGCACATAGGTGACCTTCAAAGTGCCGAGACCTAGCAAGTAAAAAGCAAAATTACCTAGTTTGTCGTATGCTGCTTTTCCAGCAAAACATCCAAGGAAAAGAAAGCGTGAAGGCCCGAAGATATCGCTGTGTGGGGCAAGAAGGCCAGAGACCCACCAAGGGGAAGATGGGCAAGCGAGCAGTGTCACGCTGTGAGGGAGAATGCAAAAGACTGTCTGAACACATCATTTTTCATTTTCTGCATAAAACATTTTGGAGCCTAGTCTCACTTAGAATTAGCGAGTAAAATAATGTGCTTCTAAACTTGTGTGTCAAAACTAAGTTGGTTAATCTATGAGCTGCCTCTGTTGCATTTGTTACCATGCAGTAAATTTCATGCTTAGCCAGAGGCTGGCAAAGTTCATTTATTCATTATCCCCAGACTGTGGGCAGTTATTATTCAGACTCCCCTAGTACATCCATTTAATAAGAAGAGAACA
Source organism: Coracias cyanogaster (assembly GCA_033124195.1). Classification (NCBI taxonomy): domain Eukaryota; kingdom Metazoa; phylum Chordata; class Aves; order Coraciiformes; family Coraciidae; genus Coracias; species Coracias cyanogaster. Next base: position 19,990 of record JAVSBS010014903.1, on the reverse strand, counting down.
GAAAATTGATGGGATCAAAAATGTTAAAGTCTTAATTAATGCTTTTAGCAAAGACTGATTGGAGGGAAGGTTGTGAGAATATTAATTTGCAGCGAGGGAGCGTGCTGCCTGCTTTTGCTGGGGGGGTGGGAAGGGCTTCCCCAGCCCTGCCAAGGGAGCTCAGCAGCCTGGTGAGCTGCTGCCCTGTGGGGACACCACCTGCGTCACCCTGGGGACTCTGCCCCCAGCGCAGGGAAAACCAGCACAACAAACCATGGGAGAGTGCTGAAACACCAACATATGCAAATTGTTACTGATTAATACAGAGAGCATTTAGCTGCTAAAACATTCACAGCATAGGCAAGATGTGGGATTTTTTTTTTTTTTTAAAATTCTTCACTGTTTTGGGTTTCTGTGGTGGTTTTGTCACCCAGCAGCCTTGTAGTATTGCAGATCACCGAGCTGTGAAGCGGGGCTGCCGGCAGTTGAGGGCTTCGGTCTCCAGCGAGATGCGCTGAGGAAGAGCCCAGGGCTGTGTGCGTACCTGGGACAGGCTTGGGGTTTGGTCACACGCAGGCAGTTACAGTTATGCCATGGGAAAATTAACAGGCCCTAAGCCAGAAGGAACAATATGGAGGCTGGAAGCATGCCAGTTAGGCAGGAGGGCGGCCATGAAGGATTCCTGCACCACTCTGTCCTGCCCCAGAGCAGCAGCTGCTGTTCTCTGGACATGGACATGTAGTTTGACGGGGGGGTGGAGAAGAGGAAGAAGAGGGCTGTGGTGGTGTTTTTAGACCATATTTCTAAAACTCAGCAATCTCTGCTGAGTAAAGATGGCTATTATTAGAAGCGGAGCAGCCGGGGAAAATATGTGGTTCAGATCTGCATCAATGACAACCCAAAATACAGAAATCCAGCACTGAAAAAAGATGGGTTTTTTAAGGATCTGTGCTAATGTCAATGAATGTATTGAAACCTATTTTTCCTCTGGTGACTGCCAGCCTTTTAATTATAGCAATTATGGACATTCCATGTAAATCACAGTTATATTAAGAGTCAAATCAGACTGTGCTGTAGAGTTAGTTAATGGATTTCCCCTATTGCTTTGGTTTCCTGTTATTGTTAAAATGTTTCTTAAATCTCATATGGAAATCCTCTGTAGTTTAATACAAATTAAATGACCAAGGTCTTGCTAAATAACTCAGAAATGCTCACAGGTCAGCTGAGGATTATACTTCTCCAATAGGACATTTTGGGGATTTACTCTGGGGAAGATGCAAAAAGGGGTGTTAAAACTATTGGTTTTGTATTCCATGACCAGACCTGTCCAAAACTTTGATTCATCTCTGTGTTTGTTAATAAACTTGAAAAGGGAAGCAATATTGTATAGGTTTGTAAGTTGCTCTGACAGCCCAGTGACTACCATGGCTCATTCTGGGTTTCAGGGTCATCTACATAGTATCTAGGCAGCTGTTGATATTTAGGCTGTCAAAGTCAGCTGTTTAGGCAAAAGCTAGTCATACTTCTGATTTCCAAGTGCTGTGTTTTTTATAATAGTTTTTAATTTCTTTTTTTTTAACAGTGCTTCTGTATTTACAGTCTATGGTAAACATGAGATTTAGCTCTAAATTCCCACGGCAGAGCCTCTTCTTAATGTATATGCTGTAATTTATTTACTTACTGCTCTGGACAATTGTATTTCAGTGCTTCCAGAGTTGTCAGAGTTGATCCAAGTGACTGATACCTGTCAGTATGTCATTAATCAACTGTCTTTACAGTTTTAAAATTATTTTTCAAAATATGTCATCAGCCCTACAGGGAGAGCTTCTGCGCTGTGAGGATGGGTATGAGGAAGGGCAGTGTTTAGACTTTGATACCCCCTTTTGGTTTGCCTCATTCTTCCCTCCCAAGAGGAGCAACACAGTGGGTTGCTGTGACCTCGAGCAGCTTGGCCAGACTTCAGCAAAGGCTCTGGTAACTAAATTACCCCCTGGGACATGTGCCCTTCCATGGCACTGGGCAGCCCTGGGCTGGGGAACAGTGTGTGCTCTGAGACATGTGCTCAGAGAATCAGTCCTCTGGAGCCTCCAGACCATCACCAGCGTGGTGGTGAGATCTCTTTTTTTTCTTTCTCTGCTTTCTGGGATCCCCTCAATAGCAAGCAGACCAGCAGAGGCTGAGCCACCAGGCTCCCAGAGCCATGGACAGTGTAGCTCAGGGTATCTCTTGCCCAGTGTCCTAGTGCAGGCTCATCCTTGCACACTCTGCTCCAGCAGGACATCCACCACCTCTCCCTCAGCTTCGAGCCAGCAAGAACAGCAGGAGCTCAAGGAAAAGCCACCCATCAGTTCCTGAAGGAATCCTCAAGTGCCTGAGGCTTTAAAAGCCTGCTTTCCTCAGTTAAATTAATCCTGCGTCTCCAATATGAATTAGGATGTCATTGGAACACCCCACATCGTCACACTAAACATACGTGGCTCTGGAAAGATGGAAGTAGCTAGTCAGCGTGCCTTGTCATGACTAAGCCTAGCACTGTGTGAGCCTGGGAGCTGTGCTTGCTTGGGAACATTGATAAATCTTTGGACAAGGACAGGATGTGCACATCTAAATCTGAGTCAGACCAAGGAATAAGTGTACTGAGCAATGACCTAGACCAAATCATGTCTGTCAGTGATACCAGTTACCCTCAGGGGGATGCAGCACTCAAGAAAGTGCACATGAGGAGCTAAAGGCAGCAAAGGCGAATGTGATGATGAAAACATACAGTTTGATTACGGAAACATCAGTTACTTTATGATCTTTACCAAATACACTCCCATTTGTGATTTCATTTATGCTAATTCAGTGCAAGACAGTAAAAATACAATCATTCAGTGCTACAAATAATGATAATAGTGTAATCCATTTATAGAGTGCTTGGGTATAATTTCCACTTTTATAGTAGAGTGGTGTGAAAGTCTCAAGTTAGTTAAATGCACAGCAAGGTGCTAATTGCAATCCTCGTTAAAATGAACCTCAGTTTATGGTTAAGTTGCTGGTTGAGCGGATGACTCTGTATCCGAGCTAGCTGAGTCCCACTGATGTCAGCAGCCAGGCTCCTTATGCAGTGAAATCTTTTAATAATTAATAACACTGACATTTCAGTCTCCAGAGAAGTAAGCAGGGTTTGACAAGAGAAGGTCGAAACTGAGTACCTACCTCTGCACTGATCCTGTTGAGGGTTTGTTGATGTGGCCACCTTGCATTTCTCAGCATGAAGGGAGAGGCAGCAGAAAGGCTCGCCTCGCTGCTGCCAGACCAGGCAGCTCGGGCCCGAGCCAAGGGTAGTTACAGCACACACCGGGCACCTGTCAAAACCCAAAGTGAAACATGATTTAATATCAAGATTTCATAAATGGAACTAAATCCAGCTTGCTGGAGTGTCAAATGTGAGAAGTTGAACCCTTCACAATATTTTTCGATAACTTAAAATCTCTTTATTAACCCAAGAGTTAATTATTTTAAGACCAGAGAGGTCTTAATGCTATTTATGCTAGACAAAAGCATTTCACTAAAGCAAACCATCTCAAAAGCAAACGTGTGGAGCTTTGCTGGGTTCAGAAAGTGTCAACCTGGTCATAAATGTGCCTGGAAAAGTCAACCAAGTTCAGGCTCATTACCCAGGGTAATTCAGCCCTTGACACTGCAGGTTTTTGACGCAGCACAGCACCAGAGAAAGCACTGCTCATGTTCCGGGCCATGAAAATGCCATGTGTTCACACAGCACATTTCCCTTCATTCAGTGCTCATCTGTTGCTGTTGGCATTCATGGGGCTTGGGAAAAACATCCATCCAGTTTGTTGTTTGTAGCTGGGATTGCGACTACACAACGGTGAGGGAGGAGGGAGGCGGCGTGGGGACCCACAGGGGCTGCGTACCTGAGGCCACTCTAAAGCTGAGCTGCTGTGGGGGCTCAGGAACAGGGGACAGCCGTGCTCTACAGACTGTGCAGGGAATGTGCTCAGCCAGTGCTGAGGTCATGCCAAAGCCATTTATTTTTATTTGCGCAACACTTAATATTCCCAAAACAGCCGGGTGGAGCCGAAGGAGGCAGGTGAATAAGCAGGAGCAGCACAATTTGCCACAGCTCAAAGTTTCACTCTACTCTAAAACAAGCTTTTCTCAGTGGAGAAAAAGGGTGTGTGGGTTTTTCTTCATATGCTGAACCAGGTTGCAAAATAAGGTGTTTTCCCAGATAAGCTCACTGATAACGATTTTCATCATGCATCCCTAGTTAATTGGGGTGCGATGAAGTGCATCATTCCAGTGCTATCTAGCCTGAGGGCCTAAAGAAAAGCTTAACTCTGCCTGCAAACCAGAGTGGAGATAGCTGATGCGACAGCTGCCTATCAGTAGGCTGCAGGCTTTCAAACGAGCAGGCAACATAGGTGCGCTATCTGATTGCAGCTCAAATTCTGCCCACAGTCGTGCCTGCTTGGTTCAGCAAAGTTACTCGATGGCCAATAAGGCATTAAAGAGTCACAATGAACAGCTTATTTCAGAAGAAAATACTTGAACAGCACAGCTGACCATCACGCATGCATTAAGCAAACCAGGACACAGCGCACCAGATTCAGTTTAGCTACAGTAAAATCACTGTTGTAGAGCAATGCTGACCCCAGCTACTGAGCGGTGACACCCGGCTTTTGCTGCACAGGAGAGATTAGGTTGTTCTGGTTTGTTTTCCTTCCTCTTTCTTTAGATTTATTTCATGCATATAGCATATATATTTAGTACTCAGAGGCTTGAGACAAAACCCCAACATTTTAGAGAGAGAAGTGCCCTTCAAGCCCAGCATCATAAACCATGGTCTCATGGAAATAGCAATTGCAAGTGGAAAATAGCCCCTGCTGTGCAGCACCTCCACTTTGTTATATTGCAATATATTTTCTGTTTTCTCATGGGCCTGGATGTGTGACCCTGCCAATATGTAAAAATAGTTGTTGACAGTTTCTTTGTTTTTGTTTTATTGTAATGTAATCTATGGGATGCTGAAAGTCTGTAAGTTACTTGTACTTGACTGACATTTCTCTGAGTCAGAAAATTGCTATGATGTATACTTGACTGAGATCAAAATGGGTAGACACTGTAGAGCTGTATCCTGCTTTCAAAGTGCAGGATTGGAAGGCTTCCATTAAATTGTTATTTTCAGTTATTATTAGCTCCTAAATCAGTTAATATAATTTCTTTCCCATAATGAATGCGCAGCATTGTAAGCCTAAATGCCATATTTTCTATTGATCTATTTCCACAACCTGTTTATTGAAATAATTAAAATGATTTACAAGGCTGACCCAATATCTTAGTGGTTTAGTAAATCATCTTGCTTTGTGGGAGGCTCAACTAGTTTTAAACACACAGCTCTTGGCAGCACCAGGACCTCGGTGTGGAGCTGCAGCGAGTGCCCAGCTGTGTCTGAATGTGCACTCAAAGCTGGCCTGTGGAAACCTCCTCGGATGTGTTGGGAGAACAAGAGCTCCAACTGGTTTGTTTGCTCATCACCTCCGTTCAAAGCAGGAAAATTTATTGGTGCTACCAAGCCAGAGTAGAACGTGAGCTGCAATCAGCAGGTAATGCATTTCCACTGGCAACACGAACATCCCTGTTTTCTACCCCCAGAACTGACCCCACATATCTGTGGAGCCCTCGGAGCAGGGGCAGGAGGACACTACAGCAGTGCCTGGGAGGAGATATAGCAGCCAGGCTCCATAGCAAAAGCAAACTATAAATATAGTTTTAAAGTACTATTATGCAAAGCTGGTAGCAAGCCTCTTTCTCGTGAAAAATGTGCGTTTTGACAGCTGCAGTCTGGAACAAAAGGGACAGAGGTGTCTTCTGTGGGAACAGGGCAATGGCTGCAAAGCAAGGAGTGCTCAGCCAGGGCCAGCCCTCCTGGGGATCGTGGCCCTGCAGGTCCTGCCCTGGCCAGCCGCGCAGCGAGGACATCCCTTGGGGACACATGAGCGGGCAGCAAGGTCACAGACCTCCATCCTGGTCCATGACAGGACAGACAGAGCTCATAGCTCTGAAATCAGTCAGCATTTGAGACACCATTTATAACAGCTCCATTTGCAATCCCTGAGCAACGCTCGAGCTTGCTTTCAGCGTCTAGTATTTTTATTTTTTTTTTTAGTTCTATTCTTTCACATAATTATACAGAGAAAAGAAAAATGTCCTATAAAAAGTTAAAAATTTTAAGAGGGTTGTTGGATGCGCTTTGCAGATGTCATTATCTTCTTTCCTTGACCCTAACCTGCCACCATTTCTATTTTGCTTTAAATGGACCTGTAATTTCACAATGTGAATTCAGCTGGAACTATTCTTTTTGTTAAATAAACTTTACCCTTGCGCTGACTGCTCCAGGCTCTGAAAAGAAACACTTCTTGCTTGTGACTGTTCCAAAACATAGGTCTGAAATTCAAAACCAAGCGTTGGTAAATGGGCTGTAATCACCCTGAAGGGCAAGCGAGTACTCCTTCTCTAAGGCAGAAGAAAATAAAGGAAAATCTGCTTTGCCTTCTGCTGCCTCAATGTTCGTAATTTTACAGATCAGAGTATTTTTTTGAGAAAGAAGCCTGCTGTGCTGCAGTGTGTGTTTCAGAGCTGAAATACCTACAGTCATGCCCTTAATATGCCACACTTGGAAGTGTAAATCGGGGCCTCATTTCCATGAGCACCATGGACCCAGCAGAACCTCACGCGGCCGGCAGCAGAGGGCCCGTGTGGTGGCCCACACCACCAGCAAGCCCCAGCAACTCAGGGTTCACCGTGGGGCAGAGCACGGTGCGAGTGGCATATGTGGCCTCTACCACAGGCAGATGTGCACAAGAGCTGTAGGGATGTAGGAAAGCTTGATGGCTGTGACAAATACCATTGAAGCTGGATACAAGGGTCAAAAATTACCTCAGCAAGAGACCGTAACACACAAACACACACTGCCTGTGTGCACAGCAGGGTCACAGTCCCCTCACTGCTTTCTGCATCAGGCAAACATCCCCCTCACTTAGATGTCTGTCTGGCTGCCAAATTATTTTTTTTCCAGAACAGGACAACCACAAACCAGAAGGAACTGGGCAGCTTCATCAATGGTAAGTGCCACATTGCTAAAGCTCACGGGGTCCTGAGCAGAGTTTCTCCTTGCCTTGAGCTCTGACTGCAGGTGCTGGTGATTATCAGTGCACCTTTACATACATGTGCATCCCTTCCTGCACCTCCTCTGTGCACCCACCAAAGCATCCTTGAGTTTACTGTAGTCTCAAACAACCGCTGTTCTTCCTGGAGGTGCGATCCGCCACTGCAGCACTCCCAATTTCACACTCAGGTAACTCTCAGAAATCCTGTTAAACCACACCAACACGGAGTGACTCAGGCTGGAGCTCTTTGCTAACTAGGGCTCTGTACTTAGTGAGCTGTGGCAAAGCAAAGGATCCCCTGGCAGCTGTCTGCAAATGTGATTCAGGTCAGTTATAAGTCTGTGACTAGTTAATTCTGTTGAGGGGATCTGCTTAAATTAAACATTTTCTCTCCCATTCTCACTCACTGTTCTGTTTTTAATAAGTATAAGGTGCTTAATGATCTCTACCACCTGAAATAATCACTGCCAGGATGAAAGCTCTACCCCTCCCACCACTGCCATCTTGTCCCACTGCAAAATGTGTAAATTAATCTCACGCTAAAATTAACATATATTGCTGAGGCAAATGAATTGGCATCTCCGTGTGTATCTATTAGCTTCCAGCATTTCCTGAGAGGGGCTTTCATTTAATTACCAGCCTGACAAGCTAGCTCACTCCAGAACTGTAGCCACGTTTATTACTTTCATCTCCTTGGACACCTGCGTCTCTCAGTGGTTTATCAGATTTCTACCAAAGAGACAGACAAAATATTTTCTGTTGCACTGGGTTATTGTTTCTTTAAAAGGCACTTGCTAGAACACTGACCTCAAACAGGGTTTTTCTTGCCTTCGGATGGGTGCTTTTTTTTTTTTTTCAATTATCAAAGTAATCCAGCAGTATTAAATCCCTCACTGCCTCACCACACACCAGCAGCTCAGAAGAAGTCAGATTACGGCCAGGGGGTTGAAAGCCTCACCACTAGCTCCGTGCAAGCAGCTGACCATCACTTAGACCTTGCACTGTAGAGAGAGTCAAAACCCTCAGATGCTGTGACTACTTTTCATCCTCCCATGTATGAAAACTTCAAGTGGAAATGCACATGCCTCAGTGCCCTCTGCAGCAGTTCAGAGAGAGTGATCTGCCTGAATTCCTCTTAATGGTTCAGGCCACACTTTATATTGTCACTGAGGCCTCTATAACCGACTGATAAAAAGCTCCTGTAGGTACAAGGAACATTATAAAAATAAAACGCTGCCTACATGCATTACGAGCACAGTCACAGCCAGCGTTATGGGTTCTAGGTAAGCTGTGTTGCTGTGCACCACACTGTAACAGCCGGGGAAAGCAGCTGGTAGCTCCTATTGCCTCGCAGTGAAATTGCCGCAGGCAGCAGCTCAAGACACTGGTGCTGACTGTGCCAAAAGGGACATAAGGGGGCTCGTTCAGCCCACTTTCAATAGATAAATAGTTTCCATTTGTTTTTCTCTGGGTTGCACTACCTGAATTCATGTCCCATGGGCAGAACTCTCGTGAGCTGGTGTGCTGTGACAGACACGTGCAAACCAGTGGGACTGACGCTATGCGGCGCCTCGGCCGATGAGGCCTTCACGTGTGCACACTCAGCAATGCGTCTCTTTGGAGGTGCAAGCCCGCTCGTTTTATTAAAAAGAACGGTTCATGCCTGACATTCTAATTCATAAAATCATAGAATACCGAGTTGGAAGGGACCTCAAGGAATTGTGTAACTTTGAAAGAGTCTGGCAGCAACAGGGCCTTGCTGATAGTGATACCTTTGATAAAGATGCCTCATTACAGAAGAAAAATGAGAAATTTGTATCTGTTTAATTAATGAACCTTTTCAATTTTCTTGGGATTTCATCCCAGTTCCTACCTCCGGGCATGCTGGCTGTTTGGCATGGAGCACCTGCTGGCACTGAGCTGTGCAGGAAGCAGCTGTGCTGCAGACAGGGCAGCAGGAGCAGCCCCTGTGGGCCTAGTGAGAGCCCCCTGAGCTGGAAAGTGCCCTTCGCCCAGACCCTGACCTCAGCAGACAGCACCTAAATAATTCCTGGGAAACACAGCAGAAGGTCCTTCAGTGAATCAGGAATTATTTTAACACAAGCCTTGTGCAAAAGCACCTCTTCCTTCCTGTCACCTTAGTCCTAGCAAAAACTGCTTGGTCCCACTCCAGAGCCCTGAGGCTGTTACACACAGCATATGTGGAACTCTTGCTTACATTTAGGAGCTCACAGTGTGTGGTCCTTGAGTGTGTGGGTGGCCTGGCAGTGCAGGAGGTTCGGAGGTGACCAGAGGAAGCACCCTGGCTGGCAGGGACGCACAAATACTGCAGCAGCCACAGTTCTGCAGCGTTGAGCCCTTCGAGGTATCATTTTTCCATTGCGCTGTTACAAGTAGTAACACGCCGCACGCAATAACGGATTTTTGGCCAGATCTTCTTACCATGGCCAAGCCAAGACAACCAAACCGTGTCACACAAATGTGAAGAATATGACAATCCTTTTCTAGGAAAAAGTCTAAACATTTTTAATTAAAATCCAACATTAATTGATTTTTTAGCCTAAAACCTTCTTATTTTTATTATTTTAAAATGTTATTAAATGGTGTTAATTTTATGTAGTTTAACCAAAAACCAAATGAAATACATTAAACAACTCAATTTGCTATAACTCCAATGACTATTATTACTTTATAATTTCTCATTTTTAATACTCATTTTGCATCATACATCCCTTTCACATATGAGCCAATGTTAATTGTGTTTCATAATGAAATATTCAACAAGATCTAAATGACACTCAAAGCACAGCAAAAGCAATGGCTGTAAGACAGACTGCCATGGAATAATACATGAATGCAGAATGCTGGTATTAATTAGTAAATACAAGCTGTTTAGGAGCGGCAGTGGTGTCTGCCATCCTGATGCACGTTTGAATCATACGTGATATCAGCGTGCAGGGAAACCAAATGTCAGCTGCCAAGGCCTCAGCTTGCTGACTCCTTGTTACTGTTTTGGGGAGCAAGCGCTGCTGTTGTAGCATTGCTCTGGGAAGCAAGGCTGGGTAGTTCTAGTTTGCAGTAGTTATCTGCAGGTATTCTAGAGTCACTCATATTTTTAATATTGTAAGAAGGATATAGCTTCTTATTGTGACATGAGAACATATCGGTGTTTTTAAAAGTGGCCTCCTTAACTTGTGGTGAAAATGAATGCCTTCAAAATCCTCTTTCCACTGACAATTTTACAGTGATGCAGAAGAGGCTGGTGTATGGGAACTGGAGTCCTGTAGGCTAAAAAAAGATGGAAACAGGCAAATTTATTCCAAAAGAGGAAACAATTTTTAAATTTAGCCTTGAAACAGTTAGTGGAATTATAACAACCCATAGAAATAAGCCCAGAGTACTCAGAGCAGAGGGCAGGCAAGCGCCCGTGGCAGGCAGGCCCATCTCCAGGGGCGAGGACAGCAGAGCCCGGTCTGGGGCTGACCTCCAGTGAAAGCAGCAGCGCTGGGCTGCCTGCCACAAGCCTCCAGCCAGCCTGCCTGCTTCTCTGCTCGCACTCAAAAACCCAGCTTGTAAATCAGGGACATTTCCTGAAAACATTTGGAAATTATTATTTGCCTTCTGATTTCTGTGCTGTAAGTTACACAGAATTTTGTTTCCAAGCTTTTTTTTATTTTCTTCACCTGAAGTGGCAGCTGGGACTGTAAGGAAATAATGAACCTGCAGCTGGAAAGAATAGTTTATCAGATGAGGGGGTGGGATGGGGACAAACATCTCATCCTAATCCATGAGTTAAAGACAAACTCATAAAGCAGAAAAACTTATGGAAAATAAACATTTGAGGGATACAAGGTTCAACAAAAGATGACGCTCATTAACCAACCACAGCTGTCTAAAATCAGTCAACCAAACCCGTACTGCAAGAGTTTAGTATTCCACACACAAAACTTACAAATTTTCCTCTAGCAAACCCACCCTGACATCAAATTAAAATTCAGGCTGCTAATATTAAACACTCTGCCTACCCACCTGGCTGAAGGGCAGTTCTCACGCTGCCCACCCATCGCCAGACACAACCCTTTCCTAGACTGTTTTTTCCAGGGAACTATGAGCACTGAACCCCTGGAAACACACCAGCACTACCCTGACACTGCACAGCCACAGCTAGAAGGAAGCTGGTAGGCAGGGGACAGTCACCCAAGGTGCCTGAAAAATGCTGGCGGAGAGCAGCCATGTGCTTCCAGCCAGGCCAGGAGGACAAGTGGCAGGAGAAGGCAGCAAGCAGCAGTGGCCGGACGGGTCAGCCACGGGACCTGCAGGGACTGGCTGCGTGAGGCTTCAGTACAGCCGTGGGAAAGGGGGTGGGAATTGTATTAGCAGCTTGATAGTTGGATAGAGAAAATCAGATCATAGGGTTTTAAATGGAAATTATTTTCACCAATACAGACATCCCTAGGGACCAAAGTCAGCTGCTAGTCCAATTTGGCCAAGAGGAACAAACTATATTGATCTTGAGAGCTCAAACACTTGCTAAGACAGTCCTGCTAGAGAATTATGGTATTTATTTCTTGTATCAATGACAGTCAGAAAAAGTATAACAATGTTTATAGCCCAGTCACTTTTTATACACATCAGTTAACTTCACATACTTCTGCTCATCTCTCACTTCAGTTCATAATTAGTCTCTTTGTTAAGGAAGCATTTATCGTCTATTCCTGTTTCACACAAATTCCATTCATTACTGTCTCTGGACATTCTGCATCTCAAGTCTTAGCTTCCTGTGACTGTCAATATAAAGCTCTTTCTCCAGCTGCCCCCACATTCACTCTGCTTTCCCCAGGACGCTGCTGTTATGTGTGCTGGCCTGCACACTCTAATTCACAATAGCTACAGGTACAGCAACACAGCCCCCTAGTGCACACCATCAGAGTGTTCAGTGCTGAGGGTTGCATTGCTGGAGTTTTTATTATTATTTTTAAAGAGCAATAAATAAAGCCATACATAGATTTAATAGACTAAGAAATGCCAAAGTTGGCACCTATAACTTGGTATTAGTAATATACATTAGGGATGTACATCACTCTAAACCTGCTCCAAGATGATTTACTTGAAATAAAAAGCTTCAAAAATCCAAGACAGGTAGAGACGGTGATGCTGCACATTCAGAAACATGCATTATAATTATTTTATTTGCATATTTCCACTTAATTTTATATCCACATTTTACCCATATTTCCTCATTTCTCCAAGCCTTATTATCTGTCTTTGCCTATTCCCTGTTCTTTCGGTTTCCTCACTTGTTCTTTTTCATGTTTATTTGATGGGACTCTCGACTCCTGATGCAGAGCCTTCTTGCTGGGACACACACTAATGCGCTGATCTCGCTCCCTCAGATATTATATCTGAAGATAAATTGGGAAATGAAGATGTAGAACTGTTGGAAGAGACTGGCTTCCCCAGGCACTAGTTTAGCCTGGATCATTGGATTTACAACACCAGCACCGCCAACACTGATTTGACTATTAATCCCTGAAGTGCCCTAGGAATTGCAGCATAAATCCAGTGAAGGAGCACTCATACGGCCCTGAAGACCCATAGTGCTTATCCTGGTACTCCATTCATGAAAATTGATCTTTTCTTAGTAGCAATGACAACTCAAGGAGTCCATGCTTTGTAAAACCAAGAGATCTGCTTGCTGTGGCAATGTACTTAACTGCCAGGAGGTCTGTGATACAAACCGACCAGTACTCGCACTTCATACTCTGTAGAGACCAGCACTTTCTTCTTTACACACGTACAGAGAGATCTACAATTTCATTCTCTGTTAGGGATCACTTTAGTGCTTTTGTGTTCCACAGCAGCACTCAACACAAATGTTGTGTTTCCTATACTCTGCCTCAATAACTTGCTCCCAAAGTATCCTTTACCAAGCAGTGCTTAATTATCTGCTAAGCCAATATCCCCTTGTGACAGGAATATAAACGTCTTCTGTATTTGGAGAATGATCGTGTCTGAGCAGAGGGCAGCATGAGTTGGGACTAGGCTGGTGAGGAAAAAGAACTGACTGCGCTGGTGTCAAGGTACCTCTGTGTACAGTGAGCCTGACTTTATCCTATCCCAAGAGGAATGAGGCAGCAAGATATGAGAGGCAGAAAGCCACACACCAAGCAGCATCTTCCTGATTTTTTTGATCTTGATTACTGGAACAAGGGGACAGATTTTAAACAAAGATCTTATGTTGCTGGGTGAGTACCGGTATGGTAGCACCTGACACGCTGTGAGCTACTGGAACAGCTAAACAGGAGCATGCAAGAGCCAGGTACCTGCAATGGCAGTGAGGGCTATGGCTGGAGAGGCCTTGAAGGACAGGTTGGGACTAGGGAAAAAAATCCTCTCTCCTACTGAGAGAAGTGGGGTGGGAAGAACTTGGGCAGGGGGCCAAGAGGGCCTGCACTTGCTCACGCCGGCCGGCTTCAGCACCACATCGGTAAATCCTGGGTGGGGGAGATCTGCAGAACAAATGAGGCAACAAAAGGTGGACAGTGAGGGGGCTGCGGGATGGAAAGGTGGAAATGGATGTCCCAAAATCTCTGATAGGATAAACTGCACGGTGAAGGAGAAGAGGTAAGGGATGATGTGTCCAAGCTGCCTGTCACAAAGAACAGCCAGACTCTAGGGCAGTGCTCAGAGGCCACACAGCTCAGGAGGGGAACCGAGGCTGGGTGCTGGATACACGAGTTATGTCAAGGTTAGTTCTGGGTGGGTTTCTGCAGGGCTGAACTCAGCCCGGGCTCAAAGAGGGCCCCAGGCCTGAGCTCCTGCTCCCCCGGGCTGCACAGGCCACCGCAGGGCCATCCTCACAGGCCTTTGGCATCCCTGAGGGGCCCTGCGAGCTTTGAACACTCTGGGAACTACCATTTTGGCACAAAATGACTACAGAAAAAGGGCCGTTTGAGGTCAGCTTGCTGGAGCCGCCTTCCCGGCAAGGAAAGCGGAACACCGGCGGCAGCCGGCCCCGCCCCGCGGGCGCTCCCCGGCGGCCAGGCGCCGCCTGGCGGCCAGCCCCGGCAGCCGCCTCTCTGCGCAGGCGCGCGTCACCTCCGCTGTCGTCACCAGCTGCGCCGGAAGCGCCGTGGGCCGCAGCCATGGAAGGTGAGCGCCGGTGGGCGAGCGGGGCCCGCGCCGCGGCGGCCCCGCCTGACGCCCCGTCCCGCTGTGCCTTGCAGGGGAGCTGTACCGCCGCCTGCCGCCGGAGGACACGGGGGAGCTGCGCCTCCAGGTACCGCCGCCCGCGCCGGGAGCCCCGGCCCGGCAGGACAGCCGGCTCCCTGCCTGCGCCAGGCTTCAGCGGGGGAACGTTTTCCATTCGCTACTAATTACGTGTAGATTTCCAGTTCCCGCGCTGATTTTGTCAGCTTGACAAAACTGCTAGTCAGCAGCAAGTTCTTCATTAGAATTTAATATTTTAAAGTATCTTTTAAACTATCTTTAGCCTCAGGGATCAGAAGCGGCCAAAGCCTTTGTAAATGCCTTCCTGAAGCGTAGTATGCCAAAAATGAAAGATGAAGCTATCCAGGATATGTTAACTCGGAAAGCTGTAGTTCTTGAGCATTATGCCAAAAAAAAGACAAAGCAAAAGAGGAAGAAAACAAAAGGTTTTACTGCCAAGCAGAGGCGAGAAATGCGGCTTTTTGAAATTGAACCTGAGCAGCAAAGGTAAGACCTTTGATATTTTCTTTGTGTAGTCAAAGTGGGAAGTACCTCAAAAGAACATAAGAGCAGCAGCACATAAAAGCGGATGCTGACCCTTCAGCATGTAAAGTCAGTCTGAGACTGTTTGTGGAATTTCACCATAAGAAAACAGTTCTCTTGTCTGTCTAGTTGTTTGGTACTCTCTTTCCTCTTGTATACCTAACTATAACAAGATACAAAACAAAAAGACTGTCACTTCTAACCAGTTTTTAAAAGTTACACAGCGTGTGACCAGAGTCAAAATTCTGCATCAAGTTCCTCAAACTGATGCATGTTGAATAAAGCCCCAGCTGTTGCTAACGGGAAGTCAGTGGGGAGGTAAAAGAGTAGAAATCTCTTTGGTTTTTAGATGTAGCCTGATCCTCTAAAACACATCCCTGCTTTGGGTTGATAAAAGCACACTTAGCTTGTAGGTTTGGGGGTTTTTTTATAAATCAAATCTGCTGTTTGGAGCAGGTTGCCTCACAGGTATGAGAGGAGGTTACAAAACTTATACATGTTAAGTCTTAACTCTGTTGTAAATATGGATTACTTCAGAAATCAACCAACAGATTTTTTTAGAATTAAGTTCTTGGATAATACTTTGTCTTTTTCCTACAGATACGCCATTTTTCTACCACTACATGAACTCTGGAAACAGTATATCAGAGACCTGTGTCATGGACTTAAACCAGATGCGTAAGTTGGGGTATTTTAAAGTCAGCATGGTTTTGATTTAGGAGGTTTCCAGGTTTTCTGAGTTACTGCTTGAAACAACATAATTACGTGATGGGGATATGTACTATTTCTGTAAGATCTGACTGTGATTGTGATTTCAATAGTCACAGTCACATTTTGTAAACCTAACTTTCCATGTAATTTCTTTCCTCCTCTGACCCCACTCTCTTATTCAAGGCAGCCACACATGATTCAGGGCAAACTGCTAAAGGCTGATCTCCATGGAGCTATTGTTACAGGTATTCTGTTTGGTTTCTTTTCAAAATCATCTGAAGTAGCCACTCCTGTATTTCAGATGCTTATTTTTAAATTATTTTCAGTATCATTAACCCTAGAATCACATAATTGAGGTCATATGTTGATGGATTCTTTCTCTACTTAACAATGCTAATTACTTTTCAACTGCTCTTGAAAATCATGTTATTAGCTGCAAAGATTAATTGCAAGTTTTACCAGTGAGAACTGTAATTGCATTATTTCAGAATATCACAAACCAGTTTTTAAAATCAGGAGTAGAAAAGCAAATAAACTGCCTGCATCTGAAGTTTTCTAATACATGCATACTTCTGTTCTTTCAGTCACAAAATCAAAGTGCCCCTCTTACGTTGGGATAACAGGAATCATTCTACAGGAATTTAAACATGTCTTCAAAATTATCACTAAAGAGGACAAATTAAAAGGTACTGAAGACAATTTTTTCAGTGATTTTCACAACTTGAGCAATCAAATTTCTTAAACATGCTGTTCATCTCATGCCTCTGAGTACAATGTTTTATACCAGTGCTTTTAGTTCTTTGCATAGAGTGGCAGAAGTCAGTGTCTTTACTGACCACATAACAGCCCAATATCTTAACAAAAAAACCTCATTAAAATTGAGCAATTTAAAAAATGTGTTTCCAATGAACCCGACATGAAACCACACACGGCTCACTCATCTGATTCACATCAGATGTTCTCTGCAATGCTTACTGCATGCTCCTGAAAGAGCTTGCTTCTGTAACTTCAGTAATTCTGGTTTAAAATTTAGAGCTTGCTTTGGTTTCTTTCCCTAGCTAAAAACCTCAAGATGTGGAAAACCTTAAGTCTGTGTGAATAATATTCCCTGGTACATCAGTATGTTTTCATAACAGGGCTTTACATTAGCTCACTTTTGTTAACTTCCCTCCTTTTGCATTTTCAGTTGTTCCCAAACTTAACAACGTATTTAGCCTGGAGATTGATGGGTTCATCTCCTACATCTATGGAAGCAAGTTCCAGCTTAGAGCCAGTGAGCGATCTGCAAAAAAATTCAAGTTGAAAGGAACTATTGACCTATGATTTCATGGCAAATGAAAAGTATTAATAAAAGTGTCTGCTAATTTCCTGAAGTTTAAGGACCAGGTTTTCTGGCAGACTAAAAATGGAATAGCTATGTGAAATATTTCTAAGCATTTCTTCTTAGGGAAGAATGACTAGTATCTGTTGGTTTTAAAGCAGTCTCTCAGATTGTTGTATCTGTTTTGTTATTTGTGTATAACATTCTGGCTTTTATTAAACTTACATGATTAATATTGATTACCTGACTTCTGTTTCAATTTACTTGCACAATGAAAATTGCATCTTGTAAGTCTCTGATAAATGTTATTGTTGCCTTTTATATAAATTGGCCTTTATCTGCTGATTATATGCTTAAAGTGAGACTGTAGGTGATGACAACTGCTCTTTTACAATCATTGTTCCTGGGCCAACATCACCACCTTTGCCCGGTACAAGCATATGCAGGTAAGTTGCTTCAACTGATAGGTTCTACCTTGACTGTCTTCCTTGCCTGTGGTTGATACTGTTACAGATAATGTGTTTGAGTGAAAATATAAACATAGTAAACATGTAATGCAGCCCTACAAGCTGTTGGCTTACCAATAACATACTACTTCAAGGTTAAAGCAGGTGTGTCTCTATTAGTAAATATGTATTGTCATGCTAGAGTGCAGGGAACACAATGCATCACGTAAGAGGGAAGCACTTGAAGCTATAAATTCAATTATCTCATCCTCAGCCCCTTTTTATCTCCTTTTTTCTCTTTTACTATATCCTTTCAGGATTTTTTTAATTGCCTAGATTATTATCTCTCAGTGGCCAGGCAGGTTTGACTTCTCTGGGAGGCAAAAGTGACCCCTGTATTTAGAACACTTAATGTTTTTCTGTTATAAAAGAGCCTCTATGGTTTTTATAATATAAAGGTAGCTTTTCATCTAAGTTATGAAGTCAAATTCAGGATCAAATGAAAGACCTGTACATAGGAAAAGGCATTTTTCCCTGCCACCATTCAAGCATTTGTGGCCAGCCAGGGCCACTTTAAAGAGAACACAGCTGTTCCTCACTTAGAGTACACGCCAAAGCCCAGGGCTGGGGTTAGGAGGACAGCTGCAGCTAGAGCTCGTCACTGTGCTGCAGGGCACACAACTCATTCATCTGCCATGAGAAAGCCAAAGCTCATCACCACCTCCACTCTCCCCCGTTCTATGAAAACACAGTTCTATGAGGCCAGTCAGCCCTCACACAGTCACTCGGCCTCCAAAGCTCCTACTTCCTTTCTGGACTTGTTGCTGGGAGATGGTACAGGGCAGCTGCATCTCCCTGGCACCATCCCTCAGACACAAACCAGATTCAGCACTGCTGAACCAGACTGATCAGCTGAAGTCACAGCATGAGTAATACTGGTTTTCAAGAACAGACGCTTCTGTGCCCCCTTTGAAGTCAGGAAATGAAGTGGTTGGTATGGAAATAAGCCTTTGTTGCCATTATATGAGACACTGCCATTGAGGAAAACAGTGGTTTTGCTAGAGGTGTGTGTTTTACACAGGGAAATACAGACATGTCACACCAACAGGAAATTAGGAGAAAGAAACACTGGGAAAGCTGCTGAAAACATGGATAAACACTTCAAACTGCCAAACAGTAGAAGCTTTTTTCAGTGAATTTGTATCTGTCAAGTAAGAATAAGATTTGCTAAAGCTGTTAAACACAAATTATTCTACTGAGTACTGATTACTCCTCTCAATGTTCTCCAAAATTAAATCCGTTGGTTTCCTGTGAGAGATCAGAAGGAAAAACAAACAAAGAAGTGGAAAGCATAAATCATAGCAGATATTTTCAGGACAATGACCTAATTTTAATTTTGCTCATAGCCTTCAGTGTAACATCTAATTAAGACATCTGTTAAATGCCTATAATACTAAATTAATAGGGAGAAGCTAATAGAACTTTATTGGCATAGCCCAGTTAATCAACATTAAGGGCCTTTAATGGATGTCTTAAATAGACATCATTAATGGGAATGCCATACAAATTGGAATTAGGCACAACCATGTTTCACTGTGCTGTGAAGGACATACCATATTCTACCATATGGACACATAAATGAACACAAGAGAACTTCCCATAGCTACTGACTTTTCCATTTTTTAAGCTATTTCAGCAATCAAAAAAGACAAACACTGCCTCGCAGTCCCATTCGATAAATAATAGCAAGGCATTAGTTATTTACAGTGAAGAGTGCTGAAGAGATGTTCAAAGGTCTCCTCAAGGTAATCACATGCTAGTAGCACATAAAGGCAGATGACAAATGAAGAATAACAAGAGCTGAGCAGCCAAAGCATTCAAGACACCTTTACTGCAATTGGTAAATCACCTGAAGAGGCCTTTCTGTAATGACTCAGTGAGGTTTTCCAAGCAGCCCCCATAAATCACTTAAGCTAAATTGCTCCCATAGACCACTGGTATCACTGTCTATCCATCAGCTCCTCAAATCAAACCCCTGTCCCATCTGCTTTCTCCAGTACATGGCTCTGTCTTCATCTTTCACTACAACACATTGAACTCCCCACTGCTTGTGAAGGAAGCTTGTTAGAAACCGGGTAACGTGAAAATAACTGCTCACCAGTCCTCCCCTGCCGATTCATAACCATTCCCCATCTCTTCATTAGCTGAGACAGTAAATACTTACTGGATTTAATATTAGAATATTGGAGAACTAATCACAGCTGTCTGTAATATGCCTCTTCCTTCAGATGTTCAACTTTGAATTGCATGCAGCAGAGATACGTTTTTCATTGTGATTTTTATACCTAAAGTCTCACTAAAGAAAATGCTAACCAGGGAATAGTAACAACAATGAACAATATGCTCGCTGTTACACACATTTCCTATTACTATGTATATATAATACATGTATAACCAATCTGAACTGAAACAATTGCAAACAATCCATGTACTGAATTTTGAACATTTAAGCAAGAATAGGAAAACAAACAAACACACACCACATGAGGCAAGAGCAGTAGCAATGAGGGGTCTGTGTGTCATTGCAGAGTTACAAGGTGTGGTGAACG
>JAVSBS010014902.1:0-20524 GCA_033124195.1 Coracias cyanogaster | reverse complement strand
GGATGTTGATAGCCCTGAGGATGTCTCTGGACACACAGTGCCCAAAGGACAGGCATATAAATCCAAAAACCTAGCAGCATACAGAGCACTGAGCTCTACTGGCTGTATCCTTAAACTGGCTGATGCAACAGGGAATGTAGAAGCAAAAAAACTTCTAGTTCTTGCCCTGTCATGAGCAGCAGCTTCCCAGGCACAAACACACCAACCATATAAAAAGTCCTGAGGGTTCTGTGCAGGTGCATCACCCAGTGCCCAGGTCAAATGGATGACAGTGACTGTGGTTGTGTCTCTGGGGAGCAAGACAAGCCCTTGGGGAATTCACACCTTAGTCCCTGGCCAAAGCACCGCACGGGTCCTGTCTCGCACTTCCCAAGGGCTACACAGAGAGAAGTGTGTGGGCTGCACTCACTTTTCCCGGAAGGTCTCCTTCTCCTGCTCACTCCACATGTTCATCACCTGCCGGTCCTTGTAGACCTTCATGGGGTCATCCATGAGGCCGTTCATGTTGATGAACTTAATGCGCTGCTGGTCAGCATCGTAGAGCATGGGCGGGATGACAGCAAGCTGGCGCATCTGCTTCTCCAGGTTCTTTGGGGAAAGCAGAGAGAACAGTTGGTCAGCACCATGGGCCCGCAGGGACCACAGGGGACAGATGTTCAAGAGGAAAGGACAGGCGGAGGAACAGGAGAATTCAAAAGCAAGCAGTAGACAGCTTTATTGCTGGACTAATTGTAAATTAAACGCTGAAAGAGGCTATCGCTGTCAGCCAGGAAACAATTAATCTTTCATTTTCAAATAAAAGGCTGTAAGATACCACGCGGAAATGTCTGACTTAAGCAGAACAGCTCCTGATCACGACAAGAGACATGTCAAAGCAGTGATGGCACAGGGAGTGCAAACCTCTTCCCAAGCATCAAACCCACAGCCCCGTGGAGGTCCAGCCCCTCCCGCAAACCGCGAGGGAAGCAGGTTGGCTCTGCAAAGCTTTCTAAAAGGGTGGGCAGAGGGAGACGTTGCGTTTCCCCTCCTCAGGAAACCTAATACTGTTCCAGGAGGTTTCAAATGTCACCATAACGGGGCCGTCATTCTTTTCTTTTACTGCAATAACCTGGGACAAAATTTGATGCTTTTAATTCATCCTATTCAAGCGCAAAGTTCATCCAGAGCCTGGCTGCATGCGAGGGCAGGGCAGACTGGGCACACTGGTTTCCTGAAGTATTTGCAACAGAGTGGCCCATATGGTGTCTCATATTTGCCATCCCCTGCCCAAATGCTGGGACTGTCCCTTCGGCTGAGCCGCTGGTGGTCACAGGTCCGCCCTGCAGGGATGGAGAGATGCTGTGCCCACCCTCTTTCACTTGCTAGCAGCATTGTTGCTCCGAGCCCTCCCTGTCATCAGGGAGGGCACTGGTCAGATATAAATCCCAGCCCTTGCCTCAGGAAGGCCAGGTCTCAAGTGCTGCTATGTTAATTTACAGCTAGAGGCTGGTTCCTTGGAGAACAGTCATGTCCAACCCTTCCAGCAAGCTGCCGACCCAGGCCTGCCCAGCACTGCTCTGCTTCCCCGCTGCGACTGAGCAGAGTCAACCTCCTCATCCTAAAACGCAGCCCTCTGCACAGACACGGACCTTTCAATTCATTTCATCACGTTCCTCATCCTCACTAGGATGCCCCTCATTTAGCAGTGGCTGCTTCAGATGCCCCCAGGGGTGTCATCTCATCGTGGGAGGTCAGGGACAGCTTGCAGCCAGAGCATTGATCCCCACAACCGCAGACCACCCCAGCCGAAAGGAGAGAGCCCCTGCGCAGAGCCACGGCAGGCAGGGAGGCAGCTGAGAGCTCAGGGCCTCTCCCTGCGGGTCTCGGGGTGCTGAGCGCTGCGGATACACCCCACGGGTGGGCAGCCAGCCTTTCCTCCTCTCCAGCAACGTGCCGGGATGGAGAGCTGGCCCCTTCTGCCAGCAACGCTCCCTGGATCTCACCTCCCTGCTCCTTCCAACCCTGTGGAAGGGCTGGAAACTCTGAAGGTCTCCTCTGAGGCACGCAAAGAGGTGCCTTGGGGCTCAGCAGAAGGCTGTGCAGGTCAGAGGCAACTGTCTAACACTCCCTTGGCCATAACCTCTGCAGAGCTGTGAAATTTCCCCTCTGCATCTGAGATCCATGTCCTCCAGGTTGTTGCCTTGGCTGGCCGACGGCAAACTGCCTGGGACCCAGGGCAGGGAGCGAACCGCGGTGTGCAGGCAGCAAACACTCAGCTATTGCTGGGCAATGGCTGCTCTCCCCTCCCAAACGCGATCCATTCACCGCGGCTCGCCTCCGTGCCAAGAGACTGGAACCCTTGTGAAACCAGATCCAAACGAAGCCAAGGTCACGGGGATGTTTCAAGATGAATGGAGCACTCCCAGAAGATGTGGGCCAACTGGCTCACGTACAAACCATTCATTCCATAGGATTCCCCTGTGTCAAGCCGCACGGCCCATTCAAAACAAAATGGAACAGAAAAACCCCTCCACCCGGCAGCCAGGACTCCCTTCTCTTCCCTCCTCACCGATGCTTCCAGTTTAAACCAACAGCTGGGAGGTGTTGGTGAGGTGCTACCCAGGAGGAGCAGCATGCTGGGGTTTCAGGTCCCTAAAAGGCAGTCGAATTCCACTAAACCCTACCCACTGCCACCAGCTCCTGGGGTGCTTTGCTCCACGTTCTGCTCCTGCAGAACCATTGCACAGCTCTGTTACACCTCTTGGGCAGCCGGAAAGATGCTGCTATTAAACCAACACCTCATTTTGGATCCTCTCCAGAAAACATGTTAAGCACCATGGCAACCTCCCCAGCCTCAGCCTGGCCTGAAGTTGGTGGGATTTGGTATCAGATTTCACTGCCGGGACCTGAAGGTACTCTCCTGGCTTCCTTGGAGAGGAGCGGAGTGAGGGGTGAGGAGGAAGAGGAAACAACCTGGTCTCACCTCTTGTTCTGAGAGCCCGTCGATGATTTCGGACACCTCGTGCTCGCTGCGTGCGGCCGACATGGAGAGCCCGCCACTGCCCCTCTGTCCTACCCTGCTGGGAAAGGGCAGGGAAACACTCAGACACTCCATTTTGTAAACCACACTGATAACAACTCACTGACCCTCTTGTCCTCCTTGTTAGCCTCCATAACGGCCATATCCCAATCCCACCCAGGCCACCCCATCCCACGCTGTGGGAACGGTGCCCGCTGCAGCCCCACGGGCTCTGACAGCTTCCTCCTGCCCCAAGAGCACTGTCCCCCATGTCCCCTGGGGTTAGTGCTCACACCTGAGAGGCTCGAACCACCTTCCTTACCTGTGCCAACCTCCCGGATCACTGCAACAGAAGGACGTTTCATACCCAACAATTCCCTCCCCAACCATTTTCTCCCATTCATCGCACCGCAGCAATGGCATAAAGGCGTCAGCATTAGCACTGTGCCACTGAATCTAGTCTGCAAATGCTGCAGGAACTTTTAAATCAAACCCAGCCATTGATATCTCCCCCTCCCTCCTAACATCACCCAATGTAACAGCCACGCATCCCAAGGAACGAAAACGTTTCTTATTAAGCATGTAAAAACTTCCAACATTGCTCAGTACCATTTCTCCCCCTCTTTTTTCTTTTTAAGGCAAACCAAAGCCCCTGATGAGGAAGTCTGGACCCATCCAGCTGTTTGTGGGGCACAAGGCTCGGGGTTCTGCACACATCAGGTGTCCCTGGGCAAGATCCTGGGACTGAAATGGGAAGGACAGGGAGTTTTGAGCCAGAAAGGTGGAGATCATGAAATTGTGTCTCCTCCTGGCAGGAAACAGAATGACCTCAATTGTGCTTCCAATGAGGAGGAGAAAACGGATAGGGGATGGGACAGACAGGGAACGCCCCTTTCAGTGAAACACTTGGCTCCTTTCACGTTGTTTGTGGTCATTTCTATAACCTCTGCAGACCTTTCTTCTCCCTGTCCATGTTCGAACCAAAGAGCGTGCATGTATTATATCATCAACAAGACCAAATCCATCTGCAAGTCTTGTATGTCTTCATTTAGGCCCACCACTAGGGCAGTAATTAGCACCCTACTGGTCAGCACAAGGGAGCTGCCCCTTGCTCCGGGAAATAAGCAGCAGAAGGGAGATGGGCAACCACATTCCTGACATTTTTCCTTCTCTCCTGGCTCTGTGCTGAGCCACCCTGGGTAAAAAGCAGCAAAGCTGCCGGTCTGCTGGCTTCTGCCTTCAACTAGAAGGGGAGAAAAGGGACCAGTAGCCATCCTAGCCCGCTCCTCCCACCAACAAATCCCACACCCATCCCCAAAGAAAAGAGAAAGGCTGTCCGATACCAGCTCAGCCCCTTCCTACCGCTTCTCCTCTAACCTCTGCATGCGCTCTTGCAGTTCCCGCTGCTTTCGGATCTCCGGGAATTGCTTCTCATAGTATTCCCGCACTTTGCTCTCTTTGGCACGGCGCCGGGGGTTATTCTCGATGCGCTCCACTTTTTTTTCCCAGGCCTCCATCAGCTGGTCATAGCGCTGGCAAAACTTCTGTTCCTGAAAGGGCAGAGGGAGACAGGGAGCTCAGGAGACGTGCCGGGGAAGGGCAGCTCCTCCAGGCCTGTCCCTCGATGGCTGCTCAAGGCTGAGCCTGAGTCATGCTGCTTAAAGAAATATGGTTTATGAGGACACGGTCATGCTCCATGGTCTGGACCAACCCATGGGGAAATTCTCAAAACATGCCATCAAGTACCCTCAGGCTCTTCCCTTCCAGACCCAACATCTCTGCTGAAACCAGGACTCTTGCCAAGCTGTGGCTACGTCCACCCACCACACCTTCTGCGTGGGCATCCTCCAGCGCCCTGGGTGCTTGATTCAGCAAGCAAAGCCCCAGTGCTGGGGAGGGAGCCCATGGCTGGCCAAGGATGGGGAGAGGGCAAGTCACCTGCCTGAGGCCACCAAGCAAGAAGGGACTGAAACATGGCCTTGGGAGGGGACACAGGAGGGCAGGAGAGCAGGTTCCACTGTGCAAGGTATACAGAGCTGTAATTTTGGAGCCACCAGCTCGCCATGCCAGGGAGAGGCTTGCTGAGGTGCCCACAGCCGGGCACCCCATCCCACCCACCCACACTGGTCCAAGCGCTCACAGCTCCACGCTGGCAATGCCGACGGGAGCAGAGCCTTAGGGAAGCTCCGCACATGGGCCTGGCTCCCCAAAAGCAAGAGTTGGGCACCTGGCCCCTGTCTGAGGCTGTATGGTGTGGTGGCCTGACCATGCTGTGATGCCATCATCTCCTCAATCGTCCTGAAAAGTAAAAGCATTTTGTGGGCTGCTGCTCCTCCTTTTAGGCCCAGGGGCAGGATGAGCACATCCTCACTGATGGCAAAAGCAGGTTCTGCCAAAACATGGCACTGTGAGAGGTATCCACACCGTGTCCCCCTGGGCAACATCTTCATAGCACACCCATCCAGCCACCCACACAGGTCTAGCACCATGCTCTTTCCTGCTATTAATGAGACCAGCCTGGTAACCACAACAAAAATGAGCCTCCCCTTCCATCCCCCAAATTGCTCCTCCCTCCTCTGGCCACCCTCTTCCCGGAGAACACTCATGGATAGGTGAGGTCCGTCCCGAGAAGATACCTGGCCATGGTCCCCAACGGCTGCAGCACTGAACGAGTGATGGTGCCTGACCTCACGTGAAAGCAGCTGGGCAACTAGAGCAGGGTTCAAGGTTTCATTTTGAGTGAAACAAGTGCCTTCTGTGCCTCAAATCAGGAAGCGAAAGCAGATGTTGCTCTGCAAAAATCGACGGCAAACCCCAGGTTGCCCCTCATGCTGCCTTCCAGAAGGGGTGGCTCGGCAGTGGCACGCTCGGCACCGCGGCAGAGATGGGAGGAATCCGGCTTTCATAGAATAAACTCATCGCTTGCCATTGCTGCCCCACGACTGGAAGGAAGTGCAAGGCTGTAGGGTTTCCCAGATGTGTTCTGCTCTCATCTCACTTAGCCACCAAAAAAACCCCCCAAAACTACTGGAAACACCCAGTTCCGGGTCAAGTGGGTCAGTTGTGCCATGGATGCCGAGCACCAGGAGCTCTGCAGCCCATTGCTGGTGCCTGTAGGAGCCTGCAGCCAGCATTGCACCAATCCTGGCATGGGGCTTTGGTCCAGACGTCCCGGACCTGGCAATAACCCAAGCGAAGAAACACCTCCTGTGATCCCCACGGCCTTTTGGAGACATCTCAACAATAATGTGGGGTGAGCAAAGCACCTCAAACCCTGTAGCTGATGCAGACTAACACCCCCTCTGCAAATAAATTAATTCTCATTTGCATGCCCAGAGCCAGAAGCTTTCTTGATCCGCATGGAAGCGCAGGAGGTGCTTGGGTTTCAGGAGGAGCTGAACGAAACGGTGTGAGATGAAAGAGAGGAATGAGAACAGAACTAAAAACACCCTAAAAGCCACCAAGGGGATCTCGCTCTGCGGGCATGGAGCTACAGGTAATGCCAACAAACGGCAGTAGCTCGGAGAAGCCACAGCTGCTGTGTTGTTAACCCTCCTGGAGCGATGCTACCAGCCCCCTGAAAACAGGAGCTCCCACCCTGCCAGCAAATCTGCTACATCCTCCTGCTTTCAGAGCATCGCATTGGGAAGAGGCAAAAAATACCCCACAAAGTTTACTGAGCCCCATTGCTGGGCAGCAGCCGGTGCCCTGTGCCATGTGCCAGCCCATGGCACGGCCGGGGAGCAGCCCAGCACGAGAGCTCGGTCTGCGGAGAAGCTTCGAGGCTTTGAAAGGTTTTTCATTTCTTGTGGGAATGAGCCGGCGCTGGGTCCCGCATTGCCACCGCCCTGGCAGAGCTGCCTGGCACGGCCACCACACTGTTCTTTTTGTTCCTTTTCCTTCTTTCTTTGGGACAATTTGATGAAAGCTTTATCCAGAGGTGGATATTGGAGGAAGTGGTATTTGCATATGGAAAAAGCAACACCAACGCCACACCACTGATTTCCCCAGCAGCTCACAGCCTGGCAGTGGGGTGGGCAGCACCAAAGCTCGCTGCTCACCCAGCTCAGCTGTTCAGAGCACAGCTTTGTTACACACCGGCTGAGCACTTCTGACTTGCCTCTGCTTTCTTAAAGCCCCTTCCCACCACAGAGCAGAGAGATCCCTCCAGCCACGCAAGCTCCAAGCCCCACTATAACGGGGGCAGCATCCCTGTCTAGCACTTTTTGGTCCAGCTGGGACACATGCTCCTCGCAATCTTTTGCCATCCTTCATAAGCCAAGTTTACAGGCACCTTATAGCGCTGTGCGTTTCCCAGATCTTCACAGCTCAATCACCAGGAGAAGCTCTCAGTCAGGCACTTCAGGAGCAGAAGTGTCTATTCCTTCTTCAAGCATCCTCTGAGCAGCCTTAAGCAAGCATGTCCATTCCTGAGCAACCATCTGTGCTGGCTCTTAGCATCGGTGCTTGCTCTGCTCCCCTTCCCGGCCGGGCTCTCCAGCCCATCAGCCTCTCAATCACACGAGTGATGGCAAGCCAAATCGGACTTGACATGCGTATCTAAAAATGGATGGATAGTAACGCCGCCGTAGCAGCTGAAGGCGGTTTGTAGGCTGTGCCAAGCCCGAGCCCTCCTGCAGCCCACGCTCCTGCAGCTCCAGGGAACGGAGCAGCTCTTTGGAAGGGAGGGGAAGAGCCAAGGTGACAGGAGGAACCAGTCCAATTCCTGCGCAAGCTTCGCAGTTTTCCTTCCCTGGCTGATGGAGGTAAACCTCTTACAGTCAGAACAGCTCTTTTTACCCTCCTCTCTCTGCAGCATCACCCCTCTGAGGGCAATTAAATGTCTTCTGCCATGCCGACCTCGGTGGCAGGAGGGGGAAGCCCTGCAGACCCTCCTGGGGCTCTCAGGGCTGGACCCCGCAGGGACCAAGCTCTGACCCTGCTCCAGCCAGCCCTGGGCTGTGACAATACTCTAGAAAGTAAAAGAGCCAGAAAGAAATGCTGGCACGTAGATGGGCTTTGCTAAAAATAGGGTCTGCTACAAAATAGGCAGAAAAATAGCTAAGCGTACCCATTTTGCAAACAGAATCAGCAAATGTATTCACTTTGCAAATTCAGCAACCGTATGTTGCCTATTTTGTAGAATAGGCAAAATGCTTCCCTAAACTGAAAAATCCCCTTTCAAGGACACTGAATAAACCGTCTGGCAGAAATTCACCTATTTTGCATGACAGGCGACTTTACCACGAGCCGTATTTTAGGAACCGCTCTCTCACAGCCTAATTAAACCTTTTCCCCCAGCTCCTCGATATTCACAATAGACTCTCTCTAGATTTAGCGCAGCAACCGGCCGTTTCCACCAGAAAGCAGCTCCTAGGAAGTTCCCTTCTGGTTCCAACAAAACCACACAAAGCTTTGCCATTCTTGTTTTGAGGAAGGGAACACTGATCTGCTTCCTTCAGCTGCAGAAGTCCTCGGCTGCGGCACACAAGGTGCCCCGAGCAGCACTGACCACCACGTCCTGCTGAAGGTATTAAGCCCTGGAGCCCCTTGCTAGAAACCTGGAAGGAGTTTGATTGTGGAGAAGACTAAACAAACCCGTATTTGGACACAAACAAGGAGGCACAACCATCCCTCTGGAATGCAAGATTTAGGAAGATTGCTACAAGATAGTGGGGAAAAAAAAGAAGCACAGGAAAGAAAAGGAGCATGCCTTTATTCATCATAAATAAGAAAATAATGTGATGGCTGGCTCAGAAATATCTGCATTGAAAGCTACTTTTAAAGGCAGAGCCTTCAAACCCCTTCCTAGAACTCATTATTTTGAATCTTTCCAACAATTCCTCCCAGCCGGAGTACTTCTGTCCAAAACCAGCACCAAAGATGCTCAGAAAACCTGCACCATTTGCAACGTAAGATGCCAACGCCAGCACCTGGGCCTGCCCCAGGACAGACACCGAGTCCAGAACTGGGATTTACATCTTCCACGTAAAACACAAAGCCCTGTGTCATGAGCTGAATCACCCTTCACAGAAAGATGCCACAAAATCCACCTTCCTGGTGGGGACTGTTGGTTGCTTCTGGCATTCCCCCTTCTGTGCTGGTTTCACCTCCCAGCTTCCACTGGTGACTACCACAGGTGCTGAAAATGTGTAAATTCTGTAAATCCTGCTTGAACTTTCTTCCCTATTTACTAGGAACTTGCAACAAATGCCTCTGAAGTCTCATGATAAACCCATCTTCCCACCAACCTATACAAGAACCATCTCTTTGAAGAACACGGGAACTATCTTGCAGGCAACGCTGCCTAGAAATGAACTGGCGCAGAGTTTGATTTTTGTTTCAAACCACAAATTCCTAGAACATTGCTCTGTGGTCAGCTGGAAAGAGTCAGATGAGCCTCCAGACCATTTATCGGAAGCAGACTCAGCTTGTTTCACACCTCTCTTAGGATTCAATTACTCACAAAATAGACATTTATGCTGTGAATAGTCTCTCTGAGATCAATGAAGGGTTCTGCTGTGATTAAGCCAGCGCCCCGTGTTTGCTCTGCGGGGGGTGCTGGCGGAGGGAGGTGCTGCCTGCAGTGGGATCAGGGACCTCTCCCTTATATCCGAGTTATTTTAAGCATAAGAGATGCCTCAGAGACGCAACAAGCAAATCACTGAGCACCAGCACCTCTCTGCTGGAAAACGTCCTTTTCTTTCTCACATAATAAATCACGTTGCTTCATACATATAAAATAAGGTATAAGAGACTCACCCACTGTTTGCGAGCATGATTTCTCCTCTTAAAGTACAAAATTAACTTTTTCCGCATTGCCTGGTTTCTGTAAAGGAAAAAACAGAGATGAGATCCGATTAATGAGACGGTTAAAATCCAAAGCCTGGCTCTCCCTGCTCCCAGAGGAGTTTGCAGAGCAGTTTCCACCTTAACTCGGAATTGCATCAACCTCAAAGCAGCAAATGTGGGTATGTGGGGACCTCGCGCCAGCTTTGAGGGAGACCAACAAACCCTCTGCCACGAGGAACTTCACCCACAGTTGATGGTAAAACCAGGGCTAAGGTTGAGAACTAAATTCAAACTCCCAATTCTGCAAACCTTTAGTGAACACGGGCAGATGCTCAGCTCTGCATTTACCAGCGGGTCAGGCGGTTTCTTGATTATTTTTACATTTTCAGCTGTGAAAACCCAATGAGGTCCCAAGAGCTGGGAGGCTCAGGCCAAGCATCCTGAGCAGAGGCTCCTCTGACCACCCCAGTCCCCAGGGCCAGCATCAAGGGAGCTATCAGCACATACACACACAAAACCACACACACTCCCAAGGGGTCATTCACCCCAGGGCTCCAAGGTGCTGATAAGGAGACCAGATTGCAGCAGGGCTTGCAGCAATATCTTCTAACCTCTCACTTTCTTGGAGCCGTGCCTAACAAAGCTGCAGACAAACCAGCCAGGAAAAGTTCAGCCACTTGCAGAATTGAGATCTCAAGAGAGAAACAAGCTGCTGCAACCACAACCAACCCGACATCTGCCCAGACGCTCTCCGAGTTTCTTCTTCGTTCTGCTTTCTGAAGACAGCATGAAATAATTGCTCAAAGACAAGCAGCACCAAAGCAGAAAGGAGCTGTAAACCTCCAGAAGCTCCCCAAGTCTGCACGGACCTGAGAGCTGAACTCCTACAGTTGTTCCAGTTTCTAGCATTCACAGCAATAAAATCTGTAGGGAAAAGGTAGAGACCAGGGGTAAAGGAGTTTCCTTAAGTCTTTTATCCCGATTAAAGGCAAAGCTGCAGTGTGTAATCACTGATCAGGAGCTTAACAGTCTCATGTAGACATGTTCTGCAGGATTTAGCAGAATGAAGACACCATCGGTGCTTCCTCATTCCCCTCCCTGCCTCATCCCCTGGCTAGTGGGGAGGGAAGAAACCACCCCCCTCCCCCCATAAAATAACCATCAGCAAAAGACACTATTTGGGAAGGGATGGAGGATCCAGCTCCCTTAGAGAGAGGGCTGGGGGCGGTCCTGGCTTAATTTGTGGATGAAGAACATCCCAGAAAGTATGTGGGGACCCGGAGCACAGCCTGGGAGCACCACTGTAATAATGGCACCCAATAATTAGCAGGTTTATTTAAGACAATTCCTTGGGTGTGGAGTCTTCAACCACCATCACCTCCAAGATGCAAGTATGGCTGCTAGAACGGCAGCAGGATTTGGGACCGGGATCATTTCTTCTCCAGCATCCCACAGCCACTTTCAGCTTTGTGGCCTCTTTTTAGTTTACCAAGGAGAAAACACATCAGGGTTCTTGGTCCTAATAGGACCATTTGTATTTTGTAACCTTCTGTTTTCCCCTCTTACTTAGTTGCCCAAGGTACAGGATACACACGGAGTCCCCAACACTGTCTGAGCTGCTCTACATCTTAGTTCCCTTTGACTTAGCCTTGAACGCTTTGGTGCAAAACCAGACCTTGATTTCCAAGGCAGCGCTAGCGAGTGGCATTCATAACTCCTCCTACAATGGAGAACACCAGCTACGGGCTGGGAACAGACTCCAGTATCCCCAGTTTGAGCCACACGGCCCCACATCCCCATGCACTCGCACTTCCAGGCAGCCCCAGCATCGGCAGCAGGCACAGCCGAGCGATGGGGCCGAAGGCTCCCGCAGAGCAGATGCTTGGGTCCACAAAGGTTTTCTGAGCGAGGGCTTGAACATCAAGCCATGCCCTCTTGATTCTGTTTCAAAAATCAAAGTGGCACTGATCATTGGATGAGAAAAAAGAAATCTAATACATCCATGTATGGGGTTTTTTATGCCTTTGCTCATTTTTGATGGCATGTTTACAAAGAACCTGCTGTTGTTCTGGGCTGTGCAGCAAAGACCAGAGGCCACCTCATTAGATATATTAATAACCATCGCTGCCAAAGGCTTCTCCTGCCTGGATCACAATACGTCACTGTCTTTTGTTTCTGTCTGTGTGGTGCATCCACCCAGGAACCTCAAAGATGGCCCCACGCAACTGGCTGTGCCAACCCTCACTGCTCACCTCGGTGCAAACAGCATTCACTTGCCTTTAAGAATTAGGGAAACTGAGGCCCGGAGCTGCACTGACATCTGCCCGCTTGTGCAGGGAGGGAGGCACAAGAAAGGAGGAGTGGGGCTGGGCTGAATGCTACAGAGCATCCACCTCCAGAGCTGCAGGTGAGGTTGGTCCAGCAGCCCTTTGCCAGCCCTGCACACCAGGCACTCCTTGGCCCACACGAGCCCCGGCTCCTCGCACGCTCCTGCATCCCTTCACATTGCTCACCATGAGCTCCTGTCACCAGCGGTGCTGCAGCGGGCAGCCCTTCCTCCTGAGGAGATCCCATCAGATGATTTTCTTCCCAGGCTTCACCTCTGCATGAACAAGCTCTGACAGGAGACTGTGCCCAGAAGACACGTTCCCATCTGTTCATTCCAGTTCTGATGGAAACTCTAACACTGGGAGAGCACTGGGGTGATGCTGCTGCTGATCATGTGTGGGGTGGTCCCCAGCAAGGGGTCACAGATCCCTTGGGGCCAGCCCAGCTAAATTAACCCCTGCCCTCGCCACGCCAGCCTGGGTGACATCCAGGAGCAACATGGGGCTTTGACGGGCTGCTGCTGGAGCTGCTGCACAAGTTATTGGGAGAGTCAATGAAGAAAATTAGCAGCTCTTATGCAGCTGACGGGTTGCCTTGAGTTTTACATGGTGGCTGACCTTGAAAGTGCTCATACAGGCAAAGACTTCATGGCTCTGCAGCTGCAGAAATCAGGAATGCCTTGAAAGCCAGTGTCTGTTTACCACCAAGGCTGCAGTAATCAAAGAGTGAAAGGATTATAAACAGCGACAAAATCCCCTCGTGCCCTAAATGTTTTTGCCACTATCTTTTTTTTTTTTTTTTGGCATAAGGTCAACCTTTCAAAGGCTAATACAATCTTGGGAAATATAAATAGGCTTCACAGTTTATCTCGCGGCATGTTCGGCTGTTACTTAGAAACCATTTGCAGGGAGGTGAATTCGGGCCACGCGTCTCCGCAGCACACACTGTGCTCCCCGGGCACATCCAGGAGCCAGCGCGGCCACTGCTGCACAGCGGGAAGGAAGGTGAGGGCTGGCTGCTGGGAGAGACAACCAGTGCTGGAAGAGCCAGCGTGCAGCAGCACATGGGAAAGGTCACTCCTGCAACGCGCCAACCCTCCTCCATCATCCTCCTGGCAGCCTGGACCCTTGCAGCTCTCCACCTGCGGTCTGCTGGGGCAGGAGAAAAGCCTCAAGGATGGAGACCTGAACCAGGCAGCCTCCACGGGGTGAGGAAACCAGGCAGTTCCCAGGCAGGAGGAATGGAGGCTCCTTAGATAAAGCAACAGTGACTCTTGTGGACAGTTTTAAGTATTGCTGGCCTGGTACAACACACACCATGCCGGGTCGGGAGCACGGGAGAGTTCCTTGCCCCGGCCTTGGCAGTGGTCAGCATGAGGCTGGGATGGACCCAGCAAGACATGGAGCCCACCCAGCCTCTGGCAAGCTGAGGTTTGGGGGCTGCCAGATGGCACATCCTCATCCTTGGGGTCAACAATTCATCTAATCACCACTGGAGTCCATCCTCATTTCTGCCCTGCCCTTCACCTAGCGTGCCCCAGCACAAGCTGCAAGGACACAGTCAAAAGGCCTTTCCCACTTGCCTGCTTCAGTGCAGCCCCAGTCTAACGCTTCCCTCAGAAGGCAGCTCTTCTCCAAGGTGAGGACACCATGATCAGTCACCTTCTCTGTAACAAAAGCTATTCCAGCCCTTTGGTCACCAAAGCAGCTTTTCTTGCACCTCCTCTGCTCCTCTGCAGGGAGAGGGAGATCAACCAGTACAGGTCACACAACCACCACAGCCTTCTCCAGAGTGGCACTGACCTTGAGAGCTTCTGCAGACCCCAGGCACAGTGTTGCCTCCAGACAGTCCCCAAAATGGGACTCTCAGCCACGCCAGGGGAGATGTAGCCTTGCACTAGGAGCCCAGAGATTCTGCTGCTCTCCACTGCTCTACAAGCACCTCAAGGATTTCTGTCCTTGTTGCTGGCAAACTAACGCAATGATGATCTCCTTCCATCATCCCTGTTGGGCGAAGGTTAAGCCAAGCCTGCCACTGAGGCTGTGGGTGATTTGGGGTTTTTCCCACATCAGAGGCCCACTTGTTTGCAGTTCAGGGTGGCCGAGGCTCTCAGGAGCAGCAGGTTCCCCACTTTAAGGGCCAGGTATCAACGGGACCAGTGCAGCAAGAGCCTCAGTGCCAGGCACCAGCCTGAAATGGGGCATGACCCAGGTGGGGAGCCTGCGGCAGCCCCACCAGTGCCCAGCACTTCCCCACAAGCACCAACAGGCAGGAGGAGGAAACAGACCGAACAAGGTAAATCAAACTCAAAACTTGGTGTTTGATTGTCACCTGCCACCAGCACAGGAAGCAGGATGCAAACACTATCTGTAATTTTGGGTGTGATTCTGCAAGAGCCTTTTGTCCTTGCATGAACTCATCCTCATCTCACGACCCCACTGGTCTAACCAGTGAGCCCTACACCTGAGCGCGGTTCTCAGAGCCAGCCTCCAAACCACAGAGCAAAAGGCACCTCCCACTCCGAGCAAAGCACAGGGAGCCCTGTGGGAGCAGCCGCTCCCGCCGTAACTGGCTTGGTGGAAGGCGGTGGTTGTTTTCTGGCTTTCACAATGGAGTCAGTCAAGGAGAGAACCTGTAACTCTGACTTTTGAGTTACTTGGCTCAGGTCCCCATGAATGACTTGGCTACGCTCCCTCTGGCAGCTGGAGGCCGCAGGCGTGGGTGCCGGGGTGGCCCCACGTGTGGACACTGCCAGAGCCCCGGGACAAGGACACAAAGAGCCGCGGCACCGCGGCACACCCGGAGCCCGCCCACAGAGACCTTCAGCCGGTGCAAGACGAGATGAAAGGAAGTTTTCTGTTTGATCAAAACTGATCAGGGATATTTAATTACACCGGAGCGTCTTTCATCAAACAGCCAGCGCAAACAAGGTAGGGCTGGAGCCTACAAAGAGTGACGGGGAGCAGCTGGCAAAGCCATTGACCAGCGAGATTGATCCTGCAGGAAACGGTTGGAAACAGAGGAGCCTCCTGGCAACTCTGGCCAAACAAAGCTCTGCCAGCGAGACCGGAGACCCACAAACCACGGGACCTGAGGAGCATGGCACGAACACTCCAAGGTGAAACCAGCTGAGAGGAAATGGAGAGTGCACGGGAACGGTTGTGTCTCCCCACGTATCATTGGTGCCAGGATCCCAAGCCGCAGCTCGGGGCCGTCACTGATTCCCTGCCCCTCTAGCTGCAGGACACCCCGCAGAGAGGGCAGGGAGCAGGTCATCCTCTTCACGGGTCATCACGCTCATTCATCTCCTTGCTCTGAAATGGCCGGAGCACACAGCTCCAGCTGGTAACACCCTGTAACCTATTAACCCCAGGGCAGGGCACACTCCTGGACAGGCAGCTGTTGGGAGCAGGCTCCTCACAATATTCAGAAACAATTTCTGGGGAAGAAAAGTGAAGTAGGACTTTAATTTATCCCAAAGTGCTTGAGCGTGGGGATGGCCTAAATCCCCAGCACCATTAGTGCCTCGGAGAGCGAAGTGGCAGAGATTCGTTACTCTGGATGGACAGGCAGGCAAGGCTCTGTTTATGCCCAGAAACAGCACTCAAGAGAAAGCAGCCACTTAGAAGTCTCCCAGCTTCCAGGTCCAAAATGCATTCAGCTTTGGAGGTCCAGAGTCCTCAGTGTAATTCATGGAAACATTTGCGGTGTTAATTCACACAACGAGGCCAGTGAGATGCTTGTGCTCCTAGGAGATGCCTTCACAAACACGGCACCTTGTTATCAGAGCCTGCCCTGGCCAGACCTCCAGCACAGCATGTCCAGGTCCTCAGGTGCCATCTCCTTGTGCAGATATGCCTGCTGAGATGCTCAAGGGACTCCCTCAGACAGCAGTAACATCCACAACTACAGTTTTTCACATCAGATGGGAAATTCCTGCCCACCCCCTTTAGCACCTACGAGCTTTGGACCAAAATGAGACAAGTGCAAGAGCAGAAGCACTTCTGGCCATGGGTCAGGCACGCGTCCTGTGCCTTTGCCTTCCCTTGCAGCCCAGGCTGACATTGCAAACCCAAGTGTTGCAAGACAGTTCACCCCAAACCAGTGCTTGGCTTTTCAATGGCAAGAGAAAGCAGCAGAAGGTTGCAGCGTGTCTCCATCGCTTAGTAATTCATCACAAGGTAATACTTCTGCCCTAGTGCACGCCAACAGAGAATAAAAGAGATGAGAAACCTTGAATGGGATGAGCGGGGAGCTGCTAGGTGAATTTCTAATGAGGAAAATATCTACAAGCACTAATAAAAAGACAAGAAGGGAATGCATTAGTAATGACAGGGTTTGCAAGAGCATTTGTGTTACATGTCAGGCTTCGACTATGAATTTAAAAGCAATCTAGTGCCACTAAAGCCCCTAAACAGGCAATAATGAAAAGATGACTTAAATTTTTCAAAGTGACAAGTGATTTGGAAAGCTGTGGTTGTTAGATTTTCAGAACGCCGTTCTGCTCTTTTGGGAGAAGGAGGAGGGGAGGGGGTGCATTTCAAAAAGAAAAAGATATTCAGAAGGCCCTAAATCTCTCTGAAAATCCTGGTTTCAGATTTGGATTCTGCAGAGGAAAAGTTCCCCCCCCCCAAAAAAAAGCCACCAGCTGCAGACAGCAACCCAGAGGTGCAAATACGAACACAGACACAGCTTTGCTGCCACTGTATCTGGACACGCAAGAAAACCAGAATCACACCAAGCTCTCAATGCTTTAATGGTACGCTCCGATCCTAGTTCTCCAACACCTCTCCAAGCATCTCAAGGGGACGCAGCCTGGTTTCACCCCGACATTGCTGAATTTCAGTGTAAAGACAAGAAGAAGCTCTTGAAGGGAAGGTTTAAAGCAAGCACTGTGAACAGCACCTTGCACGTACTCACCCCGGGCTTTTCAGTCTTCCCGTGTTTTGTGTGCTTTCTCAAGGCTCAGAAGCTCACATTTGCTTTCAAACACAAACCCCACAGACTACGATTTCAAGATGACTGCTTCGGGAGAGGGGAGGAGAGTCCTACCGGGCTGTTCTTCATGGCTCACCAAGCAGGAATCTCCTGCCGTAGAGATGAAGGCCCCCTCGGAGAATCTCTCTCCAGATAGACAGCAGGTAATTGATCCTGCTCAAGTGAACAACATCTTGTCATTTTTCAAACACTGCGAGGAAAGGAGGTTAATATCGTTGGTGCCACACGTCTGGAGAATCCGCAGAGTCACCACCACGGCAGGGTAGCAAAAGCAGCTCTCATCCTTGTACATCCAGCTGGCAAAACACTGAAAGGCGAGACCTTGACCAGATGCACTGGTGCTTAACTCGTGCACAAGTAAGCGTCCTCCGTGTTTGTTGCTGTATTTCAGCAAAATGGAAAAAAACCCCAGGGATCTTTGCAACCTCCTTAACTGATGCAGAATCACTCAAGTGGCCTCCAGTTGTGTCCGGGGCTGCAACGCGTCTGGAAGGAACCTGCCAGTCCTTTGTAAAGCCAAAAAACTCTCACCTTGGAAACCAGCAAGTGCCAAGCTGGCAATGGGCGTCACCCCATCCCTACGAAACGGAGGGCACCACACGCCCTCTCGCTCTCTTCTTTCATGATGAGAGCGTGGCAGAGCCCTTCCCTCCGACAAAGCAGGTACTTCAAACAGAAAGGACACGAGCCCATCAAAGGTAGGTCAAGTCTTCGGCACAAAGCACTCAAGGATGCCTCGGCTCCGGCGGCAGATGTAGCATACAAAATTAACCGTGTTTGCTCGAAGCTTGCACTCGCAGGTGAACCAAAGGGACCCAGGCAGACGGGTAACAACACACAGCCAGGCAGCTAAATAGGACTTAAAAGCTTTTGAGGCTGCAAACACTGGAATGAACTAGGGCATGAAATTAATTTTAACTGTACTGAATAGGAGACAGGCCATAAACCTCCATGAAAATAAGAGACCGGTAACGTTTTAGTAAGAGGAGAAATTCTCCCAGTGACTCCCCAGTCAGCCCTATTAGCATAAGTGACTCATCCAGACTGAAGAGCAAAGCAAACAAGCAGCAAGAATTAAAGCAGTGTCGCAAGGCAGAGCATTGCTGTAGAGAAATCGAGGAATCCTGGCTCTGTGATATTCAAATGCCTTCCCACTGACACGTGCAAACATTCAACCCAGGGGAAAAAAAAAAAAAAAACAACCCCACATCCTAGGAAGTGCTTTCAAAAAAGCAAAAAGAAAGGTATTTGTGAGCAATATCAGCCTGGCCACCCTCCCGTGCCTAGGTATGAGGCTCCCAACCAGCTCCACACGGGAGCAGGCAGCATGCAGCGAGATCTTGTGGATGGAATCACAACCTGGATGATTTTTCAGCAATCTGCCAAAAGGCTTTTTCCTCGTAGCTAAATCTGCATAGGATGAAGTTGCTCAGAAGAACCTGCATCCAATTACACTTCGGCAAAATATAAGCGGTGGTGTCCCGGCAGTTGTCCTTCGGGTGCTATAACCCATCTGTCTGATGTTTCCCAGCACCCTGAGGATTTATTCCATCTCCTTCCAAAACAGCCACCTCCAGGCTATGGAGCAGAAGCTGCTTTTCTACGGCAGAAAAGCATGGACATACTAAGAATGAGGAAAGAACAAAAAGTATCTTCAAACACAGTCCGCAGAGAAGTTCTAGGTAGGATCTGAACATCCAAGCATGACTTGGTCAAAACAGAGAAGTTTAATACTTTTTCCTCTTGGCCAAGGGACTTGGAAGCATTTGCTTGGAAGAATGACTGAAATCTTGATTTTGTATCTGCCTCCCAAGCATCCAAATGTCCTTTAATGTGCAGCAGGGACACAAAAGATGTGAGAACAGGGCACACTGATTTCTTGGCAGGTCCATCAACAAGTAGCAAACTGCAGGTCAGACCCTAGGACCTCCGAGACAGGCCCACGGTCAAAAGCAGCAAACATCTGGAGCCCAGATTGCCCAAGGGCCTTTTGCTGACCTAGATCTGTAAATGGGCTCGGCTGGCATCAATAACCAGCTGAAGGCAGCTAATTGCGAGGTTTCTGGAAGGAGGAGACGGAGGCTTTTCATTAAAACATGTGGTTTACTTCCCATATTTTTGCAGCATTAATCACAGCGAACATTAACCCCGAGCCTGCCTGCTCCAAACTCTCCTTGGTCTACCACCACCACTGCTACCGCCGCATGGGAGGGTTGGGATAACCCTACAGACACCCACAATGGAAGGGATGGAGAAGAGCGCCTGCTCTGATGGCACAGGAAGCTGGTTTGACGGGGCTTCACATCTCATTACTGGTTTCACTCCTGACCTGCGCAGTGAGCTCCTCCTCATTTGCGCCCATCTTTCAGGCAGCAGCCAAGGACAGGAAATTGTTTAAATCACAGGAAAATGTGATCACAAACCCCCAAATATTGGCACGGGAATGGAGAGTGGGTGAAGTATCTGCATCTACTTTTAACTCCTTCTTTCAAAGACAAAACTAGCCATCAGCTTGAAATTGTCACCTCCAGCGCCCAGCTTGTGATGGTCCTTCAAGAGAAGAGGGGGTCAGGGGACCCCAAGAGATGGTGATGTCCACATGCCATCAGTGCCATGGGTGAGTCACAACCAGCAACATGGAGAGCACATCCTTGGGCCAGCACTTGATGCCATACAAGATGGTTTATCAGCTGTCAACACCCTGAAGTGATGGCAAAACAGACTTCCAAAAGCAGGGGGCTGCAAGCCCGCAGGGATCTCAGACCCTCTGCAAGGCATCATCGCCTCTCCCAAGGGTATAATCATCACCTACATCATTGGTCCTGAGATGAATTAGTGAAGCGGAGGGGGTGGCTCTGGTTTTGTTTGCTTTTTTATATGCCAGCATGGAGGGCACACGTCTGCCCGCTCCTCAGAGCTGCCTTCACAGGCAGCACGTCCACCAAAGACCATGGCCAGAGAGCTGAAATGCCACGAGACCCAGGCCAAAGCACACGTGTATCAAAATCCTGGGGGCATCCTTGCCCAAGGCTTGCAGCAATGTCTGCCAAGCTCGAACGACCAGGGGTAAATGCGTCAGCAATGCAAGGCACGAAGGAAACACCTGGAAGCAAAAAGCTATTGGGATTTCTCAGCTGCAGGATTAAGTCATTGTTTCCCACTGACTTCTCCGTCTGCTCGCCCTCCCCGCCCACCCCCAGGAGATGATGTTCCCCTGCCCCAGAGGTTCACGGCACAGCAGCACTCTGGGTTCACTCACAGCACCCAGGCCAATGCTGAGCACCCAAACACAACCCTCTGCCAGCGAGGCTGCTCAGGGACCCACTGAGCCCTGGGGGACCTGAAGGACTCAGGGTGACTCTGGGGTTTGAACCTTTCACAGCGAGCGCGTTGCCTGGATGACACAGG
>JAVSBS010014900.1:0-12529 GCA_033124195.1 Coracias cyanogaster | reverse complement strand
ATGATCTTGATGAGGAGGTTGAGAGCACCCTCAGTAAGTTTGCAGATGACACCAAGTTAGGTAGGAGTGTTGATCTGATTGAGGGTAGGGAGGCCCTTCAGAGGGACCTGGACAGGGTGGACTGATGGGCCATGGTCAATTGTATGAGATTTAACAAGGCCAAGTGCCTATCTAGATGTCTAGATGGGATGCTCAAGGATATGGTGTAGAAGTAGGCCTGGTAGAGACAGATAATGGTTGGACTCAATGATCTTATTGGCCCTTACCAGCCACAGCAATCTGCCGTTCTGTGAAAGAACACCCAGGAAAAAGAAATAAATTGTGATTTAGGAATAGCATCTAAGACAACAAAGTTATTTTGTTCTCTAACACAGAACATTTTCTGTGTTATTTCAAAAACATTACTTAATTCTTTGGACTCACATCATTCAAAAATGGCAAAAATTGTTAAAGCTATTAGAAGGCACCACAGGTTTGCAAAACACACTAAAATGCTTGGGTAGAGAACAGAGAAGAACACCTCATCCAAATCACTTAGCTGATTGATTGAAGCTAGAGAGAAATGTGAATCAGGTGCACTAACAACTGATTTAATCTCGTTGAAACAAGTTGTATTCCCTGTTTAAGCAACTACCACACCAAAAACCCTGCTACAAAAAAGGCAAGAAGCAAAAATGTAGCAGAGCTGCAGAATCATAGAACTGAGGGACTGGAACTGAAAAAATACACTTATTTCTCTGGTTAAATAAGAACCCCATCCAACAAAGGGTAGGAAGGGATGAGAGGGAGGAAATGGAGATACATCACCATTTTGTGATTAATGGAAAGCATTAAGGTTCTGTAGGCATTCCATAAGGTTGTATCCATGACAGCTACAGTAACCATCCTTTCAAAATGAACTCCATGCAGTGCTGTCCTAATCCACAGCAACTACCACAGATTTTAAGCAGCACGCTTATCTATGGCCCTCTTTTGAGTTTCACCCACTAAGACATGCCTCGCTTCAGAGAGCAGAGTTAAAATCACTGTTGCTTTGTCTCCAGCTCTATAGCAAGGCTTTACTCAAGCTGTTACACTCTAAAAACCACAACTAACTTAACAGGAAAGCAATACTCCAAGTAGCTCAGGCCCCCAGTTCAGTGGCCTATGCTATTCCCAGGCCTACCAGTCTTAAACTCTATTGATTACTGGAATTACTTTTAATCAGTATAGATATATGGGAACAAGCCATAGCATGAAAACAAGAAAAAATTGTTACACACCGTTATTTCCTTCCATTGTCAGGACTAGCATTTAATAGCTGCACTAGTAAGGGCATCCTAACTGGAGCAAAACAGGTCAGGAATGTATCACTTGAATGACATAAGTATAAGTAAGCCATCAAACATTCGGTCATAGAAAAGGTCTTTGGACTGAATTGACAAATGGGGTTTCAAACCCACAAACTAACTTAGCAGCTTCAACCTGTTTCAAATAACTCCAAAATAGCATCTGCTGCAAAATTCAGGAAATACGTGCATTAACTCATTCAAAACAAATTATAAAGTACATTGAACAGGCTGCAGAGGTCACAACAGTTTTGCTTAACATACAGAGAAGCTCTTGGCTTGTATTTTAGCTGCTCGAGAAGTAAGCTGTTCATATTTGGCAGCTATATAAGCAGCAGAACTAAAACAGCCCTGCTCTCCCACATCACTCTCCCTTTTGAATTTCACATGTGCACAAGGGGATAACATCCCCCTAAAAGCTCTTCCTTCAGCACTGGCTCTAAAACCATTTTCACAAAGCTCAGAGAAACTTTATCCTTTTAAACCTTTCCTTCCTTGGTCAAATGTGGTGAAATTCACAAATTAATGCATAAAGTTACAAGAGGAGAAGGGAAAGTCAGATGGATGCTTTCTTAAAGATATTAGGCAGAAGCATGGAGAAGTTTCAGAAGAAAAGAACATCCCATCAGTCTAAAAGTAATGACGTTTAATTTTCTGGGAATGTCAATCAGAAAGCATGCAGGAGATACTTCATCAAAATCAAAACATCAGTGACTGCTATTACTTTAGGAACTATCTCTGCTGCAACTAGAATCACAACCTATCATCTTTGTGCCTTCTTCCACTTCATACTACTTTTTGTTTTTCTGTTTTTACATTCTTATTGTTGTTATTCAAAACAGAAGTATACCCCACCTTTTTAGCCCTGAGGCTACAAAACATGGCAGTTAAGTAGTCTGCTCATACATCACAGCCCACCCTCAGCTAATTCCAGCATAACTGTGTTTTTACTGCAATCCTCAGCACCATCCTCCATCCTCTGAGTCGCACTTAGCCCCATCTCCTGTAGCAAGAGCAGGTTGTTATCCCCTGCTGAATAAGCCCTAGAACACAGCACATACTTAGTCAGTGTATATTTACACTTGAATTCACATCAGCAGAAACAATGAGTACAAAAGGCCATACATTATGGGGAAAAAACCCACAAATACCACAGGGCTTAGAAAAGTCGCATATGAAAACTGAAAATGAGATACAAAGGACACAATTCTAGTACTTATTTGCTTTATGCTACTTCTAAGCCTTTGATGATATGTTCAAGTCCCATTCCTCCACTCTGTCCATAAGAATGGAAGCTACACTGACTTCTCAAATAAAAGGGTAAATGTCTCATCGATTCTGTGTCTTTGGTTGCTGGAAATTTAAGGAATTGAAATTCTTCCAAAAGGGACTGAGGAGTCAGTAAACACTACCTATGTTCCAGCTGAACTTTGGAAGTGAATATTGGAAGTCTTATCAGAGTCTCAGCTGACATCAGACAGCCCACAAACACACTGCAGAAAAATAATTACAAAGAATTTTATCTTGAAAGCTGAAGACAAATGCAAAATTGCCGCCTTAACTCCGCTGTAAAAGTCCCAAAAAGAAATATGGCTATTAAATTGACACAGCAATAGACTCCCATATGAGCCTGAGGGTGCTTGGTCTTCTACTGCCCACCGTTGGCACTGCCAACCATCTATGTAGAACCCAGTGCAACGCACCACACCTGACTTGACACCTATTTCAATCAAAGACTTAGGACACCTCCATCATAGAAAGCCACAGGATAGTCTGCCTCTGGAAAGGTTTCTTTCTAGCTTCATCAAAAAGCAGCTGGTTTTTGACCCAAGTCCAAGAATTCTCCTCCCTCCAATATGGTGTAGAAGGCTATGGCACTAAAATCTTAGCAAGAATGCCATTTGTTATCTATGAACTGTATATCAAGAGCATGCATTTCTTAGATTACTGTGAAATTTTCGTTTACTTGGGTTATGAAGTCTGCTAATATTTTCTTTTTTTAGTTCAATACTTTTGTAGCACTTTCAAGTTCATGAATCTCTTACATGTTACAGCTAAAAGAAGAGCTGCAAACGTGCAGGAATCTCTCAGCACTTTGCACCCTCCGTGACAGGTCAATCAATCACAGTAGTCTCTCTTGGCTGTAAGAAATAGCTTTAGTAGGAGAAATTTTATCTAAACAGAAAGAAAAAAAAACAAAAGCAAGTGCTTTTACATCACAATTCTCCACTTACCTTGATAAAAACGCCATTAGATTTGGGTTGCCACCACAGATCATGTTTTCAAACCTTCACAGGGCTGTAAAATATATCTGGCATATCTTACTGCACATATTTTCAGCTATAGGTCATTTTCTGTTGCTGAAATGCAACAGGGGTCAGAGGACAGGATTTTACCCCTAGCCAGGTGCTTTCCTAGTTTCAGGAAAGTCAGCTGTCGGTAGAGCACAATGTCTTGTCTCTACTGATCTGTCTATACCACTAGGTACTACTGCATGCTTGGACTGGGGCATCTGTGTTAGGAAACACTGCAGCCTCACTGTGAAATAAGATCTGTGGGTATCTACATTGAACATGCATCCACATACAGAACAGATGCACCATGTAAACAGCTCCTGTGCACCGATCCAGGTACCAACGAGTCCTGCTGAACGGAAACCACTAAATTGCAGCATTGCCTATAAATACGCTTAGCACTTGTTGCTGACAAACAAAAAGTCCTCCTAGTCGAGACAGCCCACTTACATGAACAAATCATCATATGACTGGAAAAGGCAGAAAAATAGCAGTGCTTTGGGCTAGTCTTTTCAGCATGGGCAGCCAGTAGCTGCCTTGACGGGCGCGACGCACAGCTGTGGCTGTCTGACAGAGAAGGAGGTGGCAGGGGACAGGTTTGGCAGTTGAAGGAACTGAAAAGTAGATTATGTCCCCGAAAATGGAAAGCACTACAAATATTCTCAGGGCTCCGAGGGCTTGTTGGGCAAAACACGGGTGGCATCGCCAGGAGAGAGAGGGAGGAGAGAAAGGGATGGAGCTACACTTCACTTCAA
This sequence comes from Coracias cyanogaster, assembly GCA_033124195.1. Taxonomy (NCBI): domain Eukaryota; kingdom Metazoa; phylum Chordata; class Aves; order Coraciiformes; family Coraciidae; genus Coracias; species Coracias cyanogaster. Next base: position 8,152 of record JAVSBS010014900.1, on the reverse strand, counting down.
GCAGGCAGTCTGCTACTCCCGGCTTTTGTCTCCTCTTGCAGCAGCTACGTGCTCATTCCATTTATTTAGAGAAAGAGAGGAGAAAAATAGATTTCCCTTCACCCCCCGTTCCAGAATTATTGTCTCCTGAGGGGAAGGGCGAGACGGAGACCTTTGGCTTGGAAATGACTCACTCGGCAGCGCTACGGAGCCGAAGGGTCTATCTTTAATATTTCCAAATGGAGAACTTACCCAGGTTTTATGCCTGCGCTTCGCTCCAGGGGCAGAGGCGGGCGCGGGCAGCCGGCTCAGCCCGCTGCCTTCCGCAACCTCCCCGCCGAACATCCCCGCGGCCCGCCCGGCGGAGCGGAGCGGGCGGAGCCGGGCAGGCGGAGCGGGGCAGGGCCGGGCCGGGCCGCGCCGAATCCCCGCTCAGCCCCGGGCAGGGGCGGGCGGCTGCCGGGGCCAGCTGCGCGCCCACCGTCGGCCGGGCCGGGCTCGGCTGCCGCTTCGCCGCGATCCGGAGAAATTTGCCACTGACCGGCCAGGGATTTTACATTTCCTGGCTGCCGGCCAGCCTTTATTTTTCACAGTCTGCCCCTCGCCGGCTCCTCCCAGCAGAGACAAAAGGCGGCCGGGCTGGGCCGGGCCGACCAGAGCCGGGCCGGGTCGGGCCGGGCCGGGTCGAGTCGAGCGGAGCCGGGGCAGCGCCCCCAGCCCGGCCTCCCATCCTGCTGCCGGGTGGGGGAAGCTCGCCCCGCCCCGGCAGAGTCAGCAAGTTTAAATTCTTCTGACCTTTAGCGCAAGAAAGGGAAGGGAAAGGATGGGGGCCGTCCCCGAGGCCCTGCCCGGGGCAGGGCGGCCGGCCCGGGGGTCTCCCGGGCTGGCCTGAGAGATTCTGGACCTGCCGCCGGCTCCTCGCAGGCCTGGCTCGGGGCGCGGAATTTGCCTTCACGTTGAGCTACAGATAAAGAAATGGGTGGTTATGTTCAAAAACGTGCAACGCGGGGGAAGGAGACGTGTCGTTTAAAGAGACGGCTGGTTTTATTTTGATCTCACGGTTCAAGGTTCCTCTGCAGTTTGCTCTGTTCATCCGGCGCAGCCTGCGCCGGTATCAGACAGGAAACTGTTGCAAAAAAACCTCACGTGTAATTCGGCGTCTTGGAGAAAATGAAAAAGCCGCAATTAGTTGCAATCAGCGAGCAGTCTCAGGGGAGGAGTAACTCAAATAGTGACGCCGGCTTCTGGAGAGCTGCTCATCAATTTAAAGCCAGAGATTTTAAAATGCTTAAAGAAGACAGGCCAAATTTGTAAAATAGTATCATTTTCTCTAACACTTAGGAGGCTTTTGCAAATTAGTTTATGCACGGTGCTGCTAACGCTCGGTAACCTAATGCACTGCTTGTTAAGAGAATTAAAATCGTAACTACAAATAAGTTGCACCTAGTCTTAAAGTGAGCAAAGCTGTTGCTACTCTGGAACAAGTATGTTAACCCAGCAGCCCACGCTGGGATCCTTTAACACTTTAAAGTCGTCCTGTAAGTATCCATAGCAAGCTTAGATGAGAACACCCGATGTGTTTGTAGGAGAGGTATTCTCACGTGTCTCTTCCTCCTTGGCCATCTCTAGATGTGTAAAACAAAGCCCCGCTGAGGTAGCGTGAACCTTACCTGCTGTCCATTGCTGCTGCTAGTTATACAAATAGGATTTACTGTTATGAACATGAGACCAGTGCCTGAGGCTTGCAGAAAAGGCTTGACTCCAAGTTATAGGAACACATAGAAAAACATGTTTCCTGTCCCGGACTGATGGGCCATATGATGAGAGTTAATACCTAACATTTTAGTGCATCTCTTAACCCACTAATGATTAAAAGTGCATATTTTGATTCATTCTGCACCTGCTTTTCAAGGCAACATATAACTAATTTTTCAGAGACATCAATCCTGAAGTGGAGTTGGAGTGGTGGTCTTGATCTGTGGCTCATGATATAGCTGAAAAGTGACCACCACTATGGGTAGATTAACTGCAGAAGCCAGGATGTGATTTATCATAGTGAAACTCTTCTCCATGGGCCAGCAAAGATCCTCAGTAATTTGCAGGTGAAGAGAATGGTGACCTGACATAGCTGGTCAGGTGGCATGCTCCATCTGAGAGAAATTCTCTGTTGTTTGGGTTTTGGTTTTTTTAAACAGAACACGAGCTGGCATCTTTCCCCACATTTTAACTCACTTGGTTATGAATCAAAACTTGACAATACATTTCAGGTGTGGGACGAGCACCTACACATGCAGAGCTGTGGAGCTCCAGGTTTATGAAGGGGAAGCTGTTGCCATACCTTTGTGGTTCTAGCTTCAGGACTGCCACCGAAGGACTTCATTGCCACAAAACATGTGACCATCCTGGTGTACGGCTGGACTTCCACTTGTTGGAGAAGAGGGAGGAAAGAGATGAAAAGAGCTGCCACCACACCAGGAGGATATCCTCTTTGATTTCCTCATTAGGAGGAAGTGAGGCTTCTGTGGAAAGGAAAGAGTCATTGTCACTGGGAGTGAGGGCCCCCAGTTATCTCATGCAGGAGCATAGCTACTGGGAAGACTTTAATATACTGCAAAGGCAGACAGTTAGAAACATGAGCCTAGCAGAGAAAGATAAAATACCTTGGTGGGATTCATTTTACCTAACCTGAGCTATCTGAGATTGTGCAAAACACACCTGGCTTTCCAAGTTAGGTAAGGTAAATCCTGCCCTCAAGCCTACCCAAATGGAATGGGGCTGCAGTGAAAGGGATCTGAAAAGAGTTATGTTTAGATTGACAGGTGAGAAAAATGATCTCTAATATCTCCTTTTCCCCTTTAGCTTTGGTTAGAGCCAGAAGAGAAGAATATGGTTTTCAAATAAAGCTCCTTGCCTTACACAGACAAATGATGATTTACAGAAGTCTGCTCTCCGCATCAAAGCCAATCCATGGTGCAAATGGACGGCCGTGCACTTTGGGTGAGAGGAAGTGATTCTTCTAGGGCCTTGTTGAAGTCTACAGCATCATCACAGAGAACTGGAAAGCAGGCAAATTGACAGCATCAATGATGTTGCTATAGATACTTATATAATGAACTGATATGTGAAAGATAGCTACAGCCTTCATTTTGGTTTTGACACACTGCCTCAACATCCTCTCTGCAGCACGACAGCCCTGAGCGCGCACACACGTCCTGCTCTCAAACAGCCTGGTGCTCAATAAGGGCCAGACCACAAGAGCTGTGACTAACAGATGTGACCTTTTATTGGTTTGCTTTATAATGCGCTTGATGATGGGATGATTCCACAACATAGTGCCTTTGCTTTGGCTATGTGATCTGACAGGTACTTAGCATCATGTGTTTCCCAGACATGAGTTCTGGGAAAAAAACCCACAGTGTGGTCTATGAGGAGGAGAGTCATCATCATTTCTGAAGAGCGTTCATAATGCTGACACTAATTTTCAAAGAGCTAAGTGTTGCAGCTGAACCACGTTCAGAGGTCACCATCCTTTGCTCTATCCCTATCCTATCCACCAAAGATCTCTCTCCCTTTCCATGTGCTGGGACAGTATGTATTTGCTCCAGCTGTCCAATGAAAGAGAGAGAGGGAGAGGAAGAGAGGTGGAGGCACACAAGCAGGAGAGAAAAAATTTACTTCAACTAAAGTGGATCATTTTGACAGCAAAGGATTAGGCAGTAGCTACACTTGGAGTTACCTTGCAGATTCCAGCAAGGACTGTGGTGCAGACTGCTGGGAGCAGCAGTCTCCAATCCCAGCTCAGACAGTGAGGACAAGTCTGGCAGTCCTCAGTGACATTACACAAATTATTTAACGATGTGGTTCACCTTTCTCTTGGGGTTGTAGTGCAAAAATTCCATATGTCAGTGATGCTATGGAGCTTAAACAACTACAAAGAGAACAAAAAAAAATTATTGTTTTTCTGTGGTTGTCTTTTCATATTCATTTTTATGCTTTCAAGCTTGGGGAGGGGAGGGGAAGGGAGGGAAACATCTCCAAGCTGTGGAGTTGAGAGTACATTATTCTCTTAATTTTACAAGTCAAAGCTCTGACACAAGTGGTATTAGGGAAACAAAACATAATTCCACAGGGGGAAATGCAGCTCTACTACATCTGCTGCAAAATAATTCAAATCACAGCTATTCATTGGGAAGAAGGATTCTCAGAAACTGTAACGCTGAAAGAGACCTAAAATAGCAGGCGAGCAGATAGTAAATTAGACATGCCTGTAATTTGATATGACAAGAGAGGGAAAAACAATGGAATAGTAGAGTTCATAAACAGAAACTGTAACAGAGACCTCTGCTAGTGCTATTGTAATGTGAAGTCCCTGGAATACTGCACTCAGTCCTGAACATCAGCTCTGCAAAAAGACATAAAGGAATTATTTAAAAAAAACTAGGAATGATAAGGATTGATTTAGAGATGCTGTCATATGAGCTGAAAGAGCTAAATACAGCTGTGCACAGCATGTAGGATATAAAGCTATAAAAAATTGGCACCATGGGAGAACAACTACTTAAGTTTGCAGAAGTGAGAGCATTATTATTGTTAAGAAAGAGAAACTGGGATGAAACAAGGCAAAAAGATTAGGACAAGTACTGTTACAGTGGCTTGGCTGGAATCCACTGCCTGCTGGAGCAGTTGCTCCAAGAAACTTCTTCTTGTGGTATTTTAAATAAGCACAACACTAGTGTTTATCCCTTGGCCTACCAAGCACAGTGGGCTACTTGATCTTTTACAGAGGAATTTTCCATCTCTAATTTCTGTGTTTCTAAAGCTTCCTCCTCTGCAGAGCACTGCTTGTCTCGTCAATGGCAAGCCTCTGAGGAGAAGACAAACAAACTAGCCCACAGGGAGAGAAGATATAAGTGAAGGAAAGAACTAAAACATGTTTGTGTATGATACTTTACAGCCACACCACAAATCATAGCCAGGCAAAGGCAGTAGCAACCAGTCTTCCCTATACTGACTGACCTCTGCTAGAAACCATAATATGAATTTCCAGAGGACACAAGCAAGCAGAACAAACTCTTTTTTCCATCCTCCAGCTTTAGTTCTTCACATCCCACTCCTGACTTTGTTTTTCTCTCCAGCATCTCCATCCACTCCATCTCCCTCTAGCCTTTCATTCCCAAGGTCAGTAAACCAATGTTTAAATTAATTACTTGGAATCCTATACATCCATCCTAAACCTTCTCCAGTCTAGATTCTATATGTTAGGTGTCAGAGTCGTATGGCACATTTTCTAAATACCGCATTTCAGTCAGTCCTCAGAGCAGTTCCCATCTTCTCTGCCATGTCAGCCATTTTTGAAACCCATGGCTGTTCTTTTGCCTTTGGTTTTTCCTGATAGTCCTGTTGTGGTTTCTTCTGTCTCCTGAAGTGCTTCATCGTTGTCTCCTCCTTCAGCTTCCTAAAGGAGGTCTTCTCTTTTGGTCTCTTTTCTCCTTCATCTTGTCTCCAGGTAATTTCACATAAACAAAACCAGTTTAACTACCAGTGCATGGTTGCACTCTTACTCCAGTCCTCTCTCTTCCTTTTCCAGTTTACTCTCATTTATATGCTGCCTTCTCCACCTATACACATTTATTTGGGCATTGTTTTTAACTGATACTTTTCTTTCTCTAGGTTCCTCATTCAGGCAATGTCTAAATTTTGTAGATACTTCGTGTGTCCTCTTTCAAAGAATGTTTCTGCTTATCCACAGAGGAATATATCTCAGCCTGACTGTGGTCATCTCATAGCAGAATTACTGTGATATCTTTTCCTCCAGCTTTCAAAAATATAATCTTCGCTCATATCTACGCAGAACAGTGCTACAAATGTCATTGCCTTTGCCTCGCACATTGGAAGCAATATGTTTTCCTTTCCATCCCTCTCTTGGCCCATCCTTCTGTACTTACCACCACAGCTCTCAGCCTGTCTTCATGTTACTGTGATTGCTCACATGATAGTTTCTCTGAAATTGGCTGTGATTGCCACTTGAAAAAACCATCTCACACTCACACTGGCTTTGGCCGTTTGCTCTGCCCAGCGCTGTCCCTCTCTTTTGCCACCAAATATCTATGTGACTGCACAGCAAATTGGATCAGGAAGATGAACTGGGTTGATACTTTCACTCTCATGGGGAGCTTGACCTGACTCTGTTCTGTTGATGGCATTGGAGAAAGGCATTGTTGTGTGAATCACACAGAGGTATCAGCCTAAGCACCCAGAAGAACCGCAGTGTGTGCCCTTAGTGTGAGGAAAACCCCGAAAGTAGCACTGCAAGCTTCTCTGCCATCTGTGCTGCCTTGTTGTGAGCCTGCTCCACAGGGTTCACTTTCACATCATTTAGGATCTGCAGGCTGTGCCAGTGAAGAGGTCACTACAGTAGGTAATTATGGCAAGGTGACCAACAGCTCAGTTACTAGCTGTGGAGCGCTCTGATACTTCATGTATCCGCTGTCTGCTGGCAACAGCTTTGGGTTATATTGTCTTTCAAAGATGCACACCCAAAAAAAGTATGCACGTGGTATAAGACATCGTTCTTATGGCAAAACAAGTGAATCACTAGGTGTTAGATGACTCTTGCTGGTGAATGGATGCCACATCACACTGTTCTAATTACAGGAGATTTCTAAGTTGCCTTCCTTTAGTCATTCCTGACGTGCTGTGATTCATCTGTTGGTTTTCAGCCTGTTTTTTTTTCACTTCCTACACCTCACTTGGTGACCATGCTATGCTCTGCGGGACAGATGTGGCAAAACACACCACTACCAGGGGCAGGGCTTTCTTAGTGAGAAAAAAGAGGCTTTCCTCCTTAAAACACCCAAGTACATTCAGCACTGACACTTTGATGTAGCTTTCAGAGCCAGATGAAGTCAACAAATTTGTGTGGACGCAGCAGAAGGACACGTTCACCTCCTGAGCTCACTGACAACATGAAACAGTTTAGTCAGGGGCCAAGAAGAAATGATGTGTCACACCAGAAGTGATCACCATGGCTCTGCCTATATTTATATTCAGACAGAATGCAGGAGAGACCTGAACACTCCCAGCCGTCCCCTAGCTGTTGGGATAGGAGCAGACGTGCCTTTTCCCTCAGAGTAGTTTTCTCATTTGTTGTCACGTGGCCTATGCCACTCATCTGACACGGCCAGTGACAACTTAGCCTCACCTCCCAGGGAAGACACTGCCTTCCTTGATAAAGGGAGGAATGACAGAGTGCAGCCATGTGCCATAGTCTGAATTTCCAGGTTTGCAGCTTGGTGCTTATTCACTTGTCTGCTCTTGACTCCCACTGTAAATGCCAGGTCATTTCTTCCTGATGTAGCAGTAGCAAGGTTGAGCCAAGCTGGAATATGCCTTTAGTAGCTAAACGATCTTATTTTGTCTGTCCAGGAAGGGGATTGTGCTGTGGAGGAGAAGGCTGGAGGTGTCAGCGGGGAGAAGAAAATCCTTGGCCATTCAGAGTTTACCTACACAGAGAAAGGAACTGGCAGAATTAGTGAGTTATAGCTTTGTAACTATAGCCCTCTTTCTTGACCAGTTAAACTCCTTGAATAGATGCTTTCATCTGGCATGGGAGTGTCAGCGACTTCTGGCATAGAAGTGTCAGCGACGTCCGGCATAGAAGTGATGTATGCAGTGAGGCTTATACTTTAGGATTAAACTTGAGGCTGAGAAGGGTTGGTGGATGAATGGAGACGTCTGAAAGGTGTGAACTGCACTTGAATATACAGAGGAAGATGCAAATACCCAGAATATGCAAGGCTTGTGGTCGTTATGTGGATGGTAAAGTGAAGGACAGGTTCATGGAGTATTCCTCCATGTTATTAGATGCCTCTAATCCCAAATAATCTATTGTTATCAGAGCTCTTGTACCATAAAGGCACCATAAAACAGAAGTGCAGGGGCTCAGGTCAATCACAACAAGATCGATGTGATCAAGTGAAAGAACCGTTTATTTAGTCAAACATCGCTCTTTTATAATCTCTTTGGCACAGCACGCAGTACAAGCTATTCCGCTATTGGTTACATTGTGCATTTCATCTACCTAGCATCAGTTTCTTATTGGTAGCACATGTTCTCCAAGCTCTCTATTAAAGGATAGCTCACGTCCATCTACCTTTCTACACATGCTAATTGG
>JAVSBS010014895.1:0-10056 GCA_033124195.1 Coracias cyanogaster | reverse complement strand
TTCAGGCTCCTGTGCAACAGCATCCTGCACTGCTGCTTTCATTTTCTAATTACACACTACCTGAAAAAGCAAGAGAAGGTTATGAACCGACGTGTACAGGCATACAAACCAGCAGAACTGAGAGCAGTACTTAGTACATCAGGGGTTCTAACCAGGCATTCCATTTATAATCACACTTAAAGCTACTATAATGTCTGAATATTTGACAGCTCTTCTGAAGTTCCTATTTTTAAAAGGGTTACACCGCCATGATCTTTGCTCACTGACAGAACACAGCGTGTTAAACTCTCAGATGTCCAGAATAAAGTCACACGGGAAGGAGGCTCAGGTAGTGGATTTGTTCAGAAAGGCTGTTCTCACTCACTCTCTTCAGAGCAGTTGAACATTTTGCCAATCATCACAACAATTCTTTAACTGCATTCTCAAGTTTGGGGGGAAAAGAAGCTCTGATGTTCCTAAGGCAACACTGCGTCTTCACAGTAAGAGACAGCAGCACTGAGCAGCTCACCAAGTCCAAGAGACGGCCAACAGGCAAGAGTTAAACAATCTCAGTCACTTACCGAGGTGCTAGTTCAGGTGGGACTATCATGTAGACTTCCTAAAAAAAAAAAGAAGTGTATTGTTGCATCTGAGTAACAGCTCCAGGTTTCTTCAGTATTTTCGTAGCTGAGACTTCAGTATTTTTATACCCAGTATGAGGCAGGCCGACTGTGGCCCGGTTACACCAGCTGAATGTACTGCCCAGACAAAGCATCTCTTTGAGGACCAGAGCCATGGCCCGGTCTATCGCCAGCCATCAATAAAATCAACCTGCTCTTCCCAGAACTGGAGGGCTACGGCACAGGAGGCACAGCTACAGGAGCTACCTCACAAACAAAACACATATGACATGCTACTTTAAGAGAACTTAACAAACATGCCCTAATAAACCATCTACAATGCAGCACCGCAAGTATTTTTCCTCCACCTGTGACTCTAGTAGGCAGGATGCAGAATTAAAAATCATCAGAACAAGCAAATCCGTGGGATTTTACAGCACCTGCATTTTGAACTGTTTGTGTAACTGTCCCAACTAAGCAAACCTGTTACAGGCCTCATTGTCACCGCTGCAATTAACTTTGCAGCGAGGAAAGCATAACCTGTTGCTCCTCTAGCCCCGTTTTTCAACTCAGACACACAAGCGAGTTGTGTCTATTCACTGAACAACGAGGCATAACAGCTCTTCACAACCCCCGCAGAACAGCTTGGTTTGGAAGCCAAGCCAGTTAACTTTACAAGAAACATGTCAGTAGCTGCCATCTGCCACCAGGACTGGCTTCCAAATAAACTGTTGCTTCTTGGTAAAACAGCAAACCAAAATGCTGAGACTTGAGCTTTTATAATCCTCGTCCAGCTACTTCCACCACGGCAAAACCAATTTCCTCAAGACTTACCCTTCAGCAGAGACTTTCCACCGTGTTCCAAGCATCGCAGGAATGCCCCTTTAAGGAGAAATATTTTGGAACAAGGTCATTAATGTAACTGTACTTCTATCCTGGAACAGCTCAACAAGTTCTTCAATGTTGTATCTAACAAGCTTCTCAGTAAGAACCTTTCAAATCTACTTGTTTCAACAGAAATACCAAGTTCAACCAGCACATCTGCAGGCAAACCAACGATGCCAGCTGCTGAAACGCTCTAGCACTGCTTTCTGAACACCGCATCAGGAGGACGCTGCTGGGTGCAGATACCACACAGTGCACGCTTGCTGTGGCGACAGGACTTGGCTGAAGAGGTCCCAGACTCTCCTGCTGAAGCTCAGAAGACAAAGCATACCTTTCTCACCAGCATGGCCACCGAAGGAACGGATCTGTACGTCCGACGCCAGCAAACAGCCGTCAGAATTCAAGCAGTCCAGAAAAGCTGCGAGTGCTCGCTGCTGCACAGCTGGTCTGGAAAGAAACGGATGCACCTGAACTACGCTTCTGCCAGTCAGGAACATGAAACTCATCAGTATTGAAACAAGTTCGTTTGAATACATGTAAATATTGTCCCTTCGTATAAGTAACACAACTAATATGTTCATCAGCTGTGGGTTGCAAAAGAAGGGGTTTTTTCTAAGCACCAGGTTCCAGGTTTTTGTCTACAGCAACAGACAAAAACTGAACATGTGCTGGAACAGACTGACTGGATTATTTGATTTTTCACAATTTTTGAAACAGCATATGAAAATCAAGATATTTCTCGGTCTACTATAGACCAACAATGAATAACAGTCACCTTCCACTACTGTTTTCTGGTTTGAGAGACAGATGTAAGTTTGGATGAAGGTAACTGGCAAGGGGCTCAGTAGCAGAGACGCTGACAGGAGGACAATTTCTGCTGTGTCAACCTCACGTTTTCTAGTCGAGCGCCCTTACTGCAGCAAGGACAAAAGACACCTCGATCCTATCTTCTGAAGTTGCATCACTTGCTCAGCTTCAGCTCAGGGCTTCCCACAGAGATGTTTTCCTATCCAGTAATCTTACGTGGCCTTTTCTTCCATGCCATTCCTAGACTCTCCTGCACCCGCGTGACCTTGGTAACGTCCTGCAGCAGGTTTCACAGCTTTAGCAATACGTACGATGGAGGTCTACCAGCTTCCTTCTGCTGCGCCCCCTGCTCTTGCACGGGATGTGCAATTTCACCCCAAGGAAGCGATCGGAAGCTGCAGCTCGACAGTACAGCCCAGGACAGAAAGCGTGGGAGAGGCACCACCCGCAGACTAAGCACACAGTAGTTCAACATCTTCAGCAGAGAAGATCCCAGGCAGCATCCAAACCAAATCAGATAGTTGCCCTGCATTCAACATCAGGTGAAACCAAAGTATTTCTATATATGACTTCTAACAAAAAATGCATTTAATATAAGAGTGTTCAAGAACTCAAAGTTTTCGCTTTCATTCAAGGCTCCAGTTTTGGTCAGACTGGTGAGAGATGTTGCGCTGAGCTCGATACCTTGGAAGCTTCACACAGGAAAGTTCCACAGCAGGGAAATACTGATGTATTCCCTTTATTTCAAAACATTTTGTGAAGTAAAGCAAAAAGTGACCTAAATGAAACCCAAGTAACAGCTCACCTTGCCCATCGAGAAAACTGCGTGGTGTTTCCTCCTCCAAAAGCAACATAATCTAGAAGAAAAAAGCAACAAAAAGGAATAAGAGCTATCAGATCAGGCCAAATTACTAGAGATTCCTAAAGCCAAAAGCTCAGCTCCAGCAATCAATTTAGCAATTGTAACAAGCTTGATTTTCCTGTGTATTTATCCAGTTCTAATCAGAATTGAAATTTAGTTCATTTCTGAGTCACTCAGCAGTTGAACAGAAAAATTCATCACATGAACTGCAGAATGAGCAGGACTCCACCTCCCACCTTGCTGTGCCTTACCGAGCAGGAAGCCCACTCCTGGATCCAGGATGAGTGATGAGTCCTTCAAGCCACGGAGTGTTTCTCAGGTAGATGCCTGGAAAAGTTATTTAGCCATTATTAAACACCAGCTGCTGAAGAGTAATTTTTGCAGTCTTGCTTCCCAGAGCTACTCAGTTGCGATTGGGAAACCCCAGACTTCCTTTAAGAAGATTCAGGACCTTAATTCAAGTCTAAGGAATGAAGCTTGACCTGCTCTCATACTGAGCACCTACTGTAAACCTCCTCAGACTGCCAGCTACATTCTGAAGGAAATCAAAGGAGATACTAAGTCTATTTCTGACAACATCTCTGTTCTCTTACCTGCTGAAGAGCTGTTACTGACAGAGCCTTCGTTATTAAGAGTATTAGGCAGCTCACCCTTTGTTGTTTATGTCTTGCTGATTCACAAGTAAGCTTAAAATAATTTTTTTATTTCTACTGCTACCAAGACAGCCCTGTCATCCTATACTCAAACCATTTCTAAACATTCACTTGGCCTATTTCCAACTGCCTAAAACACCTTTGAGAAAGGTATTTGCAACTGGGACAACGCTTGTTGAGTACTATCATTATCAAGAGCTTTCTTCTGCTTCGTCATGTTCAGATCAGACCCCATTCCAGAGGAGGGCAAGAGGGGAAAATAATTTTTAATCAAAGATTCACTATGCTGTTACAGTTATTTTTAAGGTAACTTGCAACTTCAGATTATTATAGTACAATCCAAAGCAGAAAATTAAAATTTTCTGAAGTTACTCTGCATACACCACCTCAATCATGTGAACTGATTTTATCAGAACTTGAAAAGCATCAACCATAACTTGGCAATAGACTTTTGTCTAAGTTTACTAAACCGTTTCACTGTCAGCGTTTCATTCGCATTAAGCTTCAATTCTGTCTTAAAAGTTTATTCAGCGCAAAGTATTTCAGAGCATCACCTGCGTTTCCTTCAAGAAAGAATCTCAAGAATCAAAAGTCAGCTATGAAAGGAAGGCATCCAAATTGCCCTTTAACTTGAGCAGGTATATATGCAAATGCCCAAATTCTAAACTCTGCTGCTGCTGTTACACCATATATCTTGTTTTCCTATTTTGGATAAATCCTATGATCCATTGGCTAACAGATATCAGGCTGCAGAAGCCACTATCTCAGCAATCATCACCCACAGAATATTAAGATGTCCTGTATCAAGTGGATAAAATCTTAGCAAAAAGACAGATTACACTTGTTTAGTAACTGTCTCAGATACAAGACCAAGATACTCACATCAAATCTGAGTACGTTGCTTGGTTGATAGCTCAACGTTGACTTCAGACCAACATCTTAAAAGAAGTAGGCCATAAAAAAAAAGGTATCTGAAGAGTGAGTGCCCACCGCCTCTCGTTTGGTAGTTGTCTGTTCACCGAGGTGAACCTTGCAGAAGCCCAGAGGTGTCAGCGGCACAGTCGTCTTCTTCGTCCTCTATTTCGATCACTTCAATTGCTTTTGCACATTTTGTTTCTGGCTTTGATTTTTTCTTACTAGGAATTTTGCTGCTTATGATGAAAGAGCTGTTCTCCTAAGAAAATGGAAGGACAGAAGGATTCACTGGTCTAGCTTTGAGATGCTTAAAAGGCAAGATCTTGGTAGTAACATTGCAAACTAAGAACTCTCCAAAGAACTCCAGGATTCCTACACATTCCAGCATGATTTCACAGAGGAGACTGTGGACTCTCAACTTCTGTCTGCATTACAGATCAGGATTCACAGATATCACACAGTTAACTCTGGATCCACACTGAAGTATTAAGTACTCAAAACATCATCTACTAATTCTTTAACTCAGAAGAAGGTTAGAGAGTTCCTGAAGTTAAGGAATATTTACTCACCACTACTCTGGCATCAAAGCCTTCTTGATGATCAGAATTCAAGCTGTCGTCATCATCACTGAAAGATAAAAATTTACATCAAGCTCTGTACTTCGATAGTAGCCTAAAACGTGAACTATTTTCTACCACAACCCCTGGTTTCTCTTTCTGGGTGTGGAAGTGCTACAGCCTGCAGGTGTAATGTGACACTACAAGGTTGCTCTCAAATGATAGTTTGACAACAGGTCTCTCTCAAGACTGAAATGACTCCCTAGAAAGAGATTAAACCAGTTTAGTGCTATGGTTTCAACAAGGGGCACTGGGAGGACTGGTTCCAAAGCCTGGAAAGTCTTCTAGTGCTCATTTCCTATCAAGAATTGAGGGTGTGGATGAGCTGACTTGCATTTATTCTACAGAATTTTCTTTCTTCTGCTCCTTTGCAAGAGAGCAAACTAATTATTGTTGCTCATTTTACAGGCTCAGATCTTCAGATCACAGGGTCCTTTAGGCCTTCTAGTTTTAAAATGCTGAGTATATTTAATATAATGTTCATAATATAATCAACATTAAGTAGTCTTGCTGATTTACTGATCCCGTAATTGCATGCAAGTCAACTGTTTGACCACAAAGAAAGACCTGAGATGATTAATAAAGTGAAAAGGACATTAAAAAAATATCCTTTAATCTTTGCCATAAAACACATCTTTACTTGGGACAACTATAGGGGAACTAATTTCAGGAAATACCTTTTAAAAAATTCTATCACACTAATGAGACAGTACAAATTGCTGCCGGAAACAATGACCCATCTTCAGATTAAAAACATCTTGTTCTATGAGAAGTTCCAAGTCTCACTTACAAAGAGAATCGCAATGTGCTGAGCGTTTTGTTCGCAAAATGAGCAATGATTTCCTAAGCAGATATTCACATTTAGATTACGCAATGCCAATTAAAGGTTAAAAGGAGTGGAATTTGATGTATCTACAACTCTATCATAAAAATCACATGCTACCACAAGCAGCTACACCCTGAGTTCCCCAGCCAGAAGAGTAGCAGACTGTACTGGTCTGACTGGGACGGAGCGAGCTTTCCTCACAGCAGCCTGTACGGTGCTGGTTTGGACTGGGGCCTAGAGCAGTGTGGATGCTCTCCCCACCCCAGCAAACAGGCTGGAGGTGACCAGGAACAGAGGCGTGAGGGTGTCACGCATCAACCTGTATACGCATAGATTTGTATTCCAGTTAAGAACAAAAAAGTTCCAGACCACCTAAAAAATATAAAGATGAACTTACTTAGTCTCCTGGATAGGGGAAATGGGGCCCTCATCATCCAAGTATTTGTGTTTCCGTACCGCCAGGCATTCTCTTTCTAAGTCTTCACTAGCCTGAAGGGCTTTTAAAGCTTTTTTAAGATGTTCTTCATATTTAAGCACTTCAACATACTGGAAATAGCCCTTTGCAGCTGCTCGCTAAAGAAAAAATTAATCAGTTGAGATCTTAATGCCACTACAAAGCATTGATATTGTTAAATTAATTGTAATATTGTACTGACACCCGTATTTTAGCTATTTGTCTTAAGGTTATTAAACAGCATCAAGTGTCCTACTCAACCGAAGTAAAAACTGTTTAATTGCTTGATTGTAGCACATCAGGTAGAAGCACAATATAGCCAACTTACACTCACTATTTTTAGACTAAAAGAATACATCCGTCCCATAAAACAGAGGACTCACCTCATAGCCAAGAACCATCTTTAAGGGAATATGTTTCTTCCCGTAATGTTCTTCAACAAAAGGGAATTGAAACCCTCTGTCTAGAAGCCTTCTCTTCTGCTCTTGAGGCGAGGCTGTCAGCGGCGGCCTCCCCAGAGGCATCCCTGTGCTCTCATACTTTCGCTTTTTCTTCCCTGAGCCACACCTGTACTTTCGATGTGCAGCAGCCTTAAACTTCTTTCCCCTGAAGTGATAGGCAAAAATGGCTTTCAAATTGAGTTTTGACTTCTGCTTCTCGCAAGTTTCCGATGATTTCACTGGCCGTTGAGGAGACAGAGAAGAAACTGAAGAGCTTTCATTGTCAGGGACTTCTATAACAGATTGAGTTTGTTGCCTTGAAGATGGAGATCTCCTTTTCTGCTCTGAAGGTGCAACATCTCCCTTGGGAGGGTACTCACTGCCACTTGCAGCAAAGAGGTCACTGAAGAATAACAAAATATTTACTTTCAAAAGCATGCATACTTCTATGCTATACAACACAGGTTCTTCACGTGAAATATCCTAAACTACAGATAAAAACTCACCTTTCTGAATCACTGCTGTCCAGTAACACCTCAACTGAAGCAGCTGATGATTTACACACACTGTTAAGCTCATCTGAAGACTCCTCGGGTGCAGCATTCTTCTGCCTTGAATGTGAACGCTTCATCCGTGTATTTGTTTTACGTGTGTGTACCTCATACGGTTCCTTCTGTCTGTGCTGACTGCATATTAGCTCTTGGACTCTGGGGTAATCAGAGCTGGAAGCCTGGGATTCATCTGTATCAGTCATGTTTCAGTTTGCCCTAAAAATAAATGAGAACTATTAAAAAACGTCCATCAATCAGGTAACAAGCCTTCCACCACTCCACCTGGGAGAAGAACTTAAGAGAACAATCTTGAGCAAACTTCAACACACAATTTCCTTACGAATCACAAATTTATCCACAGTTAAGTTGCAGCCACTTACATTAAGATATTCCCAGCACAATTTAGGTTAGAAGGGAGTTTTGCAGCTCTTTGGGTCCAACTCCTGCTCAAAGCAAAGCTGACTTCAAAGTAGCATCAGATTGTTCAGAAACTCATAGAGATTAGTTCTGAATGTTTTAACTCTCTCCCTACTAGGAATAAGTTTTCCCTTAAGCTCACATACATGAGGCCAACAGCTTCTTATACTTGTAAGTTGTGTTTTTAAGCCATACACAAATATTCACTTCCCTGGGGTTTACAAGCTTTGTAAGCTAATCTGAGACAGCATCTCCATCAGAAGCAATGCCATCTTCCCTCTGTTCTCCTGACTACATGACACCTAAAGCCTCCTGCTCTAATAATCTATCAGCCCTTTGTTCACTGGTTATCAGCTGACATGGAGACCAGTCCCACAAACAGCCGAACCTGCAAGATAACCCAACGCACCCCTTCAGCTGCCCAGGCCTACAGAGAACGGCCTGAAACACAGAGCAGAGCAACCTGACCTCCCAGTGTAATAGCCCCGAGCTATTTTACCTGCTTGTTAGTCATTTACCAGCCCCATAAATCTGTATTTTTGTCATTTTACTGTGCTTTCTAGTTTGACAAACCCATCATCATAGCCATTAATATTTCAAATGCAATTACACACAATTTAGCATCTGAAGACACTACAGCAGAACTCATCTCACATCCTCAGACAACCTGCTATTGGCTGGATAAGTTTCATGTTTTTAGAGTACACATTATTGCAGATTCAGGAAAGCAGACTTCCCAAAAGCAAGTGAAAAAAAAAGGTATGCAACAGCAAACTGAGAAGTCTGAAAATACAGTAGATGTACATAGACTAGCAGTAAAGAATCACACGCCAGAACAAATGGCTACAGAACACAACCAATCACGACCACTCAAAATATTCAGTTCCATTTCTTCTCTAACCCATACAGCTACAGCGATTTTTAAGTTATTCTCAGAACAAAGAGCATTAAAACATCACACGCCCACTTCAGCCAGCACTTGATTTTTACAGTCTACATTTTGATGACTTTTTGCATCATCTAACCGCTCAAGGAAGAACCCACCCCACTGCACTTTTCAAAATGAAAATGTTTCATTCCAAAACCGCATTAAACGCAGGCTTATAAGTAAACTAGATGTTAAACTCACCCTAATACACTTAAAATAGCAGCACAGGGACCCAGCCTGCCCTTTGCTGGGAGGAAAGGCACTTTCTGACAGAAACCTGCACAGACTGCGGGCACACCGCTAACCCTGCTCAGCCAAGGCCTGACAAACCCCATGCCTAGAGCAGAACAGGAATCATAAGAGGAATGATAGAATGTTAGCCCAGCGCCAAAGCGGGGACACAGCAACAACAGCGTTCTAACGACACAGGCTGGGGCTCGTACTTACAGCTGGCTCTGCATCATTCACCGCCTTCACTGCAGCTCTATTCCCAACAGCCGGCACACTGCGCAGACCCCTGAGGGAAGAAAAACAACCAACCCGTCACTCGCCGATTATTCACACAAACTTCTCTCCTCCCAGAGGAGCCATCGCGCACGTCGCCAGCATCACCTCAGGCCGACAGGCGCCGGACACACCGCCCGCCCCCTCCCCAGCCCCGCCGAGCTCGGCTGCCCGCAGCGCGCTGGGGCCGCGGCAGACATTTTGTACACGGGCACCCACCGAGCCACCACAGGCCGGCGGCACCACACCGGGCACCGCTCCCGGGCAAGCCCTCCTCCCTCGCCGTCCCCGCCGCACAGCCCTCTCCCCAGGCCAACCCCAGCCGGAGCTAGGCCCGCGCCGGGCCCTTCCCCGCAGACAGGCTCCCCGGCGAGCGGGCACGGCTCGATACCGGCACGGCTCGATACCGGCACCCCTCATCCCCGCTCCCCCCAGGGCCCAGCTCCGGTGGATGGCGGCCGATCCGAGCGCGGCCTCACCCGCCTCCCGCCGGCACCGCAAAGGGCGCGAAATGGCCGCCCGAGGGCTTAAATAGCGCCGGGCGCTCGCGAGAGGCGCGGGGGCCGACGGGAGGGGAGTGGGAGGGAGCGGCGGGGCC